>PVJX010014937.1:0-43721 GCA_004027295.1 Dolichotis patagonum
CTGGGAAAGTCCTAAGTATTTATAGGTAGCAGAAGGTAAGGATTGCTGATATAAAGGGAAAGAGAAAGGGATGGACAAAGATGGACTGTCAAGGAAATGAGTAATTATTTTATGGCTGTAGATAAGTAGCATACTACGAACGGTGACGGTTTATCCTAGTCTCTTGATTTTGCCTGCCTCTTTCTAAGCCAAGACATAATGTGCTTTCAGGTAGGTACAGAGCAGAGCTGCCTAAAATTAGTATCTTTGCCACTTTCTGAATTTAAGTCTTATGGTACATTATTACTAGGTGACCTAAATGTATAGTATTTGATGTGTCTGAGTTTGTGAGGAGGAAAAGGAGATTCATGGAGAATGATTTTGAGATCAATGAAAAAGGAAAAGAATATTATCCTTGACTGCAGAGTAAAAGAAATCAGTGTGTCCTAGAGTACAAAAAACCCTGCTAGCTAATTCATTTAAATCAGTAGAATTTTGACATGAAATCTAATAAATTTTTTTGAAAAATTGCTATGTTGAAATATTTAATTAGACAGACTTCATATCAATTTAGCCCTTTAAATAGTATTTGAAAATTCTTTTCATATGCAAAAAGTGTTTATAAAAATAAAAATGGTATACACTATATATTAAAAGAAATTTATAAAAACATATTTTTGGATTGTCTGAATATTAAAATTAAACAAATGGAGAATAATTACTCTTATTATATATGACTCTTACATACACTACTTTAATTCTGCTTCTAATCCTGAATTATTGACATTTTTTAAAACATTTTAGATAATTGTATTATTAATTAATTTAAGTTCTTTTTAACCTTTTCTTTAGGTTATTCTCTGTAAATCATATATATACGGAGGAAATATTTTTTCTTATAGGTGCTAAGGAATTCTACAAATGGAGCCTATCCTCAATTATATTTCCATTCATACAGAATTTACAATTATATAAGAATATTTTCACAGATGTTATCTTTTTTGTAATCAGAAGCTTTTATTTGAAATACATTTTTAAAATTAAGTTGTATCAAATTAAGATTTCACTATATATCATCTGTTTAAGGAATTTATATACATGATATCTTAAGTAATCTTTAATTTATTATAATTTAGTTCATTATAATAATAGACTTTCCATCAAAAAATATATGCTCCAAATTATACAACAAGGTTTTCAAATTAAATTATATACCCCCTTTATGTTTTTAATGTATTCAGTTGATCTCTTGATTTTTGCAAATATACATTTAACAGTCTGGTTGCAGGCTTTCGTACAGTAATTTTAGCTTGCTGAGTGTTTCAAAATTGGAAATTATTGGTGACCTACTTTGTTGAAAAATTAACATAATTTTTATCAATTTAAAAAAAATTTAAAAAAATTTTTATTTTTAAAAATTTTTATCAATTAACCTTGAAGAAAATAAAACTAAAATTTAGAAATATTATCTATAAGCATATTTAATGTCATTGTAGAAATATTAGAACAAATTACAAAGTAGTTGTTCAAATATTCAAATATTCTGAAATATGTTAGCTACTGGGAGAAAGAAAGTACAGAGCCCCTTCTAATTTTATTTCTGTTCCACTTGTTTCTTTATTTAGAATTTCCTTTGATAAAATATGTTCCTTTAAAATCTGAATTCACATAAAAACTACAAAACCTTTGAGTTTTTAATTTTGATACTTAAATCTTTTCAAAATAATGGAGTGTATTACTCTTTAACTGAACGCATTTTAACTTTCTCCCAGGATGCCCAGTATGATGCTTGAATCAGTAAGTTGTAAGTGGAGCCAAGGAAAAAAGTAAGAAATTTTCATTTCTAATTTACGCTGTCCATTGCTTGTATTCATGAAATGGGATCATGCATAACTCTGCCTCCATGCTTATTTTGGTGACTCCCAGAACTCATTCCAGAGACAGGCCATGGTGTTCTGGGGTCAATACCTACCCAACTGCTAGGATTGTGTCCCGCTTCACTTTTAGTAACTTCCTTCTGGTGGTTTGAAATTATTCATATTGGAACTATTTATGTAACAGAAATTGAAAAACACTATAAAACATATTCCCTTACTCTATGCCCATATGGAAGAGCCGCTTATTAGACTACTTCTGTGAATAAGCAAATAGCTTTCCTGAGCACAGCATGGACTATTTCTGAGGATTCATTACATGAAAGTACTTGGTAATAGAATCAGTTATGGTTAGAGGGAACCATGTCTGGCTAGGACAATCCTTGCAGATATGAGCTGTGTCAGAATCTTGTTCTGTTTAGTCCTTGAAGCCGAAATACATACTTTATAACAATGCATAAATTACAAATAAATATAACTAGTAGCTACAGTAAAATGAGTTAGGATGGATTTGGTAGGACTTCACATTCTACTTCCAGATCTTGTCATGATCTTGTCTAGTCATATTTAAAATGCATATATTGTGAAAAAATATTTATCTTAACATATGCTTAAATAAAAAGAAATGATCTTGCAATAAATGTTCAACATTCTTTTCCTTTATTCTTCCCACACACAACCCAGTTTATCTCTGTTTCAAGAATGCTGTGCTAAGTGGGTCACCCATAATATAGTGAAATATTAGTGAGCAGGTTCAGGTTTGGACAACTTCTTCTGGGAATGGATAGTAATGGGAAAATCATTCCACACTGCTTTGATGCACATTTAGTGCACCAGTATCATGTTACTAATTAGTAATTCAGGCAGGAAGTGAAGCAGTGTACAGTCCATGTCATTGTAATTTGCTTTTTAGAAATTTTCCTAGAAGAAAAAAATATTCTAAAATCTTCCTGAAAGGGGTTTTTTCAAAGTATTTAAAATCAACCTTTCAGGCTAGGGTACCAGCAGACTTTGCAACCATGATTTACTTTTATGTAAAAAATGTATAATTATCCTCTCTAGTCAAAATTGTTATTCTATTGGCTTTTGGGGAATGGGCTTATATTAGTTTTCCTGTAGTTGGGGCAAAATACCTGCCACCTGCAACCTGAAGGCGGAGAGTATATTTGGCTTATGAATTCAGGAGTTTCAGTCCATGGCTGAATTGCTGCAAGGAAGGTTCACCGTGGTGGGAGGAAATGGTGGAGCAAGGCTAACCTCATGGTGTCAATGAAGCAGCACCCAGGGAGGCACAAAAAGATAATACCTTCTAGAAGCACAGACTCCAGTGACTTCCTTTTCCAACTGGGCCCCATCTACTAAGAAAAAATCAGCTATACACATCAGTGGGTTAATCCACTGGTGACTACAGAATCATCTTGATGGAATTGCCTCTCCAAGAATCTTTTAATACTGTCAAGTGGATGATTATGATTGACAGGCATATGTGCAAAATAGTATTTTCATAATGTATGTATTAGTAATTATAATCTTAACTCCTTCAAAATAGATACTAATTGAAACTTATGTAGGAAATCTAAAAAATAACTATTTTTTTAAGTTTCAATAAAGGTGTATTTATTTTCTATGACTGCCCTAACAAATTAATGGAAATTTAGCAGCTTAAACCAACACAAATCTATTATTTTATTATTTTATGAGACAGACGATCTAGCACACAATTCAGTGGACTGGCATCAAGGTGTTAGCAGGACTGTGTTACTTTGAAGAGTACCTTGGAGAAAATAATTTCCTTTCCTCTCCTTTTGGAGATCACCTACATTCTTGGCTTCTGGTTCCCTTTCCTCTGCCTCCAAAGCCAGGCCAGCTGCATTGTATCTCAGTGGTCATGGTTCCATAGTCACATTTCTCTCCCTTTGACCACAATCTACAAAGATACTTTGTAAAGACTCATCTGAATAATCCAGGTTGATCTTCCTGTTCAAGGTTTTTAATGTAACTGCATCAAAGGGAAGTTGTTTTTCCATGGAAGGTAGCATCTTCACAGGTTCCTAGGATTAGGTTGGGAACTTCATTGAGGAGCCATACTAGGTGATGTGTTCCTAGCAAAGGAGACACTGTGTTCATGAGAGAGGCTGTAGAGCTCAGTCTCCCATCATTGCTCTGAAAGAGTACAAACTTGGGCTTATATTTTAGAATAGCTACAGTGAAGTGCCCACACGTTTTGAGGTAGTATCGCCTACTGCTTTTCCATGTAATAGCAAGCAAAACTATAACCAGATATAAGATCCAGTACTGGATAATTTCTTTTCTTTTTTAAAAATTTTATTTCAAGAGGGAAAAACAAAACAAAACAACAACAACAAAAAAAAAACCCCCAAGAAAAACATGAAACAAAAGAGGCAAGTAAACTACAATAACAAAAACCCCAAAACTATAACAATATAGGCTTTCAAAAACAAGGTACTAGGAACTTAACAAATGTTGTTATTTTGCATAGTTAACTTCAAAAAGAGTTACTCAGATTACCAGCTATAGACATGCAAAATTGATCTAATCCTACCAGTGTTAAGTGTTCTGTTCCAAGAACTAATAGAATTAGTAGTATAATCATCTTAACTATCTTAAGTGTATACATACAAATTTTTATCTTTTTTCTCTTTTCCCTTCTTTCTTTTCTCCTTTTCCCTGAGTTATTTTTCCCCTTTGAGCAGTTTCTTGTCCTTTCATGATATTAATTGAAGATTTTGTATCTTATCTGGGTAATTTCTTTATCACTGTAATTTCCTGAAACTTTTGTTGATGGAGGCCAAATGTCTATTGTTTGGTTTGAAATTAATTCCATAATTGTTTAAAAAAGGACTTCACTGTCCAAAGCCACTCATGTGGCTCAGATGCATTTTAACAGCTTTGGTGTTAGTTTCTCTAGTTAATGCCAGAAAATTCTGGATGCATGTGGATTTTCCCCATCAACCAAAGGCTGCCTGCCCACTCAATTAAATGAAAGAAATAATCACTGAATGGAGCTCCCTTAGATTTTAGCCAAATATTGTGTAAATCTGAATTCAGGTTAAAGATACATATAAAAGAATAAATATTTCCCACATTTTGTTTTAATTTTTAGTACTAAAACTTTGATCAGATTTAAAGTTCAACAGTACCATTGGTCACATACACATATAAAATTATTTCTCTGTAAATGGTTGTGCTTTTCAAAATAAGGCATATATGTAATTTTTAAAAAGTGCCTTAGAAGGTAAATATCTTAAATTTTTCTTATATAATCATTAAACAGAAAAAAAGTATTTGAACTTAGAAATTATGTAATACATTTGAACAAAATATGATGACTAACAAAATTTATGAAGGTAAAACTATTTATAAAAACATGACATACATCAATTTGAACATATGAGCTAAATTTTACTCCATGAACACATTGTTCCATTTTTACGATTTTGAAATGATTTTTAAGATCATATACTCCCAGTAAAACAAAAATGGAAGATATATAAAAATAAATGAATAAATTAGTCACACTAAAAGGTTAAAAGTAACTAATAGTATAATTTTAATAACAATATGCTTTAATAAAAGTTATGTAATATGAACTCTACATTTAAAAAGTGATTTAAAATTAAATGCAGGAAATAGTTGTAATTTTTAAGTAGTGACCTTTTTATTTTCAAAAATCTTATCTATGTGTCAGTTTTCTACAGCTACTATAAAAAAGTAGTATAATCTGGGTGTCTTAACAGTAATTTATTCTCACACAGTTCTAGGGGATAAAAGTCAGGAATCATGGTATTGGAAAGGCTATGCTCCTTCCAAAACCCCCAGAGTAGGATCCTTCATGTTTTCTTCTATCCTCCCATAGCTATAGACATTCCTTGGTATGTTGAGGATGACTCTAAACCCTTCCTATGTCTTCACATTGTCATTCTCCCTCTGCAGACCACTGACTCCTTGTTTTATGAAGATCTGTCAATTTGAATTATGAGTCCACTATCTTCATCACTTTCTCGTTACTGGTACAAAACACCTGATACTCAAACTTACAGGAGGACACGTTTACTTGGGGTCACATTTTCAGCCCGTGGCTGTTTGGCTCCAAAGTAGAAATGGCATGATGAAAGAGTCTGATGGAGAATAGCTGTTCACATTATGACAGCTAGGAAGCAGAGAGATAAGAAAAGAGCTGGAAATAATGATATAGACTTCCATGTCAAGCACCCAGTGACCCTTTTCCAACCAGGCCCAATTTACCTTCAGCAAGTCAGCCTTAGAGATCCCATAATCCAATCACCCCACCCCCACCCAAAGCCCTAACTCTAAGCATATGAGGCTTTAGGGGGAACATTCTATATCAGTCATGGTGAACATTTTAGGATTGATGCCCAAACTGCAACCCAAAACCCCCTTATTTTTCACAAAATGCTAACACTGTAATTGTACCTGAATACTAAGGCTTTAGTTAAAAACAAAACAAAACAAACAAACAAACAAACAAACAAAAAACTATTGTCTGAAGCTCACCCTTGGAGCAACTTAGCTTAAGTGCCTGCTGTGTTATGCATCCCATAAATTCACCACTACTGTTCTATGTCTACACTATAACATCAACCTACTGTAGTGTGACCTCCTCTTAACTAATTACCTCAGTACAACAATTTCCAACTACGGTCACATTCTAAGATAATGCAAGGTAAGACATTAACATGGCATTTCAGAGATCACTGCAGTGCTATAAATATACCATTGTAAAAATAATGGTTCTCTTGTGAGGCTATGTAAAATGGTCAAAACAAAATTGATGTGGAGTTTCTATCTCCATTTTTAACGGAGGAAGAATTGTTATAAATTACTAAAGCTGTGTTTACACTGGCTCACCAATTCACTTCTCTGATCATTACATTAGCAAAAAAGCAGTTTAAATATAGCTTTAGTGAGTTGATAGATTGAATATATTTTATGATCTGTGTTATACTAATACAGAGTAGCTTAAATAAAGGGATGAATGTACTTATAAAATGGGCCAGATTCTAGATTTATCTACATTCTTATATTCCAATTCTGAATAAGCAATTATGATGTCTATTTCTGTACCTAAATAAGAGCTTAAATAAATAAGCATACTTTTAGTACTGTCTAGCCTGCACCACAAACTCAGTAATATGCTAGATACTATGAAAATTATATATGTGCTTACAGTTGCCTCAAAACTCCATGGAATAAGCCAAAATATGAATGAATACATAAATAAAATACATGTACATGCTGAAGAGTCATCTTTCTCAATTTAGGCAATGCATAAAATATCAATTTCTATTAGAGAATACTACAACAAGATTTTTCTGCAAATTGGCCACATAGTCTACTTTTTTGGAAAGATGTACAGAGAAATATCCCAAATAGTTGCCAAACATTATAAAGAATTTCAGAAAAGGAAAAACTCATTGATTTTTCTTATCCCATGTTAGGCATCTAGTATTGGTAAAATACATTCATTATTTAGATGTATAATTTTGTACTCATATAAAACACATTTTTATTAAAGGTGTCAGGAGTCATGTTTACAATGAGATGTCAATGAATGAGAAAGGAAACAGGCTCCTTCTTTTAAGCCTAGCAGAATTTTCAGGATTATGTGACAGGATAGCAGCCCTCATTCACAATGGCGCTGTATTTTGTATGTCTCACTGTTGGTTGGCCCTGAGCCACCAGTGGTACCTATGTGATTTTCCCATCAGGTGGTGTGAGACAATTCTACTGGGTGGTGCAAGCCACCCAGTGGGACAGTCTTGCTTGCACTACCAGTAGCTCCAGCTTGTGGAAACATATGAAAGTAAAAATCTCAAGTCTAACCATGGAAAGCCAGTGAATTTTTTTTCTGTTAGACTGATCTACTGCCCTTAATCTCAGTCTCCTAAAAAGCCTCAGATATAGGTAAAATATAGAAAAATTTCCTCTTAGAGCATAACACACATGGTTTGTAGTCCTGTGGAGTCTTTGCTCACAATTGAGTCCTCCTGAACCCATCTTTTACTACCAGCATTTTGCTCTTCTTATTTCTGCCTAGAATTATCCATCAAAGTCTGCTTACTGCTTATAACCAATAATCCTGATATGTGACCTCTTTGGGATTAGTAGATATCTAATAGATTACAGACCACATTCCTTGTTATGTCTGAGTAGGTCCTGGAGGTTTCTCTAGCTCACATCTCCAAGGATTTCCAAACTATTCCTGCAAGCATTTTTCAAAGACTTCTAAAACATGTGGCTGGGGACAGTCACAGAAATTATTCCACTTCTGTGGTACCAAATTTCTGTGTTAGTCAGCTTTGCTGTCCTTGAGATATAATACTAAATCCATGATTCAAAGGAGGCAGAGTTTAATTTATCTCATGTGTTAACCACTTACGAGTCCAATTATTTAATACAGGATAATCAAAACTGCATATTTTAAAATTAATTTTTATAATATAACAGGAAATAGGAAAATGACAATTTTGTCAAATTCATTTAACACAGTAATGGACTGGCTGAAATAATATCTGCCTGAGCAAGGCTGGGATAATCAGCACAAAAACACACTGCCAGAGTGCTTAGGGTAAACTCTTAAATGGTTAAAGAAATTCAGTCCATGATCCACGGACTCTAAGGCAGAAACATCATGGTGAAAGGACATGGTAGATTTTAGGTCATGACAAACAGGATGCAAAGCAAAACAGTGCTCGGGAGGAACCAGCTAACTACCATATATAGTACCACGCTCTAACACACATTCAGTGACACCCAGAAACCTGTTTACTAATCTACTAGGTATTTGGTAACCTAACAAAGTTGACACATCAGAATTAATGATCACAGCAGAAGAAAGAACACTATATCATTGTAGCATAGGTAACAGGTATTAGAATCTTTTCTTCCTCAGGATATCACATAGAAATTTACGTACATATTAAATTAACCCTGCATTTCAGCTAAAATATATTTTGAAAACTTAAAAATTTAACAGAAGGTGATGCTCTTTAAGGTAAAGCTCCCAGAATAACCCCCTTGTTCATGTCTAATTATATCAGCTAACTTTAATCATCCAATAAAAAAAAGAAAATAAACAAAAGGACCATATGAAACAGCACACAATGACACATAAGCTGAACTGAAACAATCAGACAGAATGAAGAACCCCCAAGGGAGAAGAAATCTATTTGGCTGCTTGTCTAATTATATGCACTAGTATATTTCCATTGGGTCCTCTGATTTTGAAGAGTTCATTTAATAGTTGGATTAAATTAGGTGTATTTCCAGACTCTCCTCATGGCCAGGACATATATGTAGAAAAGAGAAGCAAAAGTTAGAAAACTTAAGATCAGCCTCTTCTACTTAGAAGTTCCCTTTGAATATTCTGATATTCATTTTCATTATCAATAAAATGAAGAGAATAACAATTTAAACCTCAAAACTCTTGTAAGAATTACCATGAGAAAGCTAATCGTAAAACAGAAAGAATTAAACCAATACTGTTATTAGTCTGAATTGACTTAAATTTCACAATAATAATATCACTTTTAATTTACTTCCTTTACATGTAAACACTTTTCATCATGGATCACATAATACTATTTATGTTGCTTTTACAAATACAAATATAAACCCTCACTTATTAAAAAAAACCTAATGAACATTAAAAAAACTTGGTTAACAGATGATGTGTAATTGACACAATTCTGTTTTTAAAGTGAAATTTGTTACTTGGAGATTCTAAAGCAGCAAACATGGTCTTTTTCCTCTATAGGAACTTGGTCAAGAATCACCATTACATGAATCTTCCCACTAAGTTCATTTGTGTCCCATCATTTATATTACCTTGCAATTTATTAGTACTGTGAATAAGGGACATTTGAAGAACCCTTCCTTTTTATAAATTATTATTATTTTTGTTTTGGTACTGGGAATCGAACTCAGGAGCTTGCACTTCCAGGCAGGTGCTGTGCCACAGAGTTATAACCCCAGCCCTAATAATTAACATTTGATTATGTGTGACTTGTATAAAGGATGTACCATAAATTTTGTTTGCATTTGTCTATTTTTTCTAGTAGTAGAGAATTTTATCTGAGGTAAAAACGTCTTCCATTGTCATTTTTTTCTGGTGAGAGTAACCCTTAAATCTCAGTGTAGTTTGAAAGATAGATATTAGAATATCTCTCTGTGAGATTTGTCTCTGCAAATAGCAATGACTGAATTAGTTACCTCTTACAGTAAAAGATCACTGGATATCACTATGTAAACCAAAACTGGGGCAGGTAAGGAAGTGGTAAGTATGACAATAAACAAATGTAGGGAGAGTTAAATATAGGCTTATATACATAAGTTTATGCTTATTCACTTTCTGCTACTCTTCCATATCTACCTTAATTTACTTATTTTCCACATCAATGGAAATTCATAAGTAATAGAATATAAAATTAACTTCTAATAATTTTTTGTGTTTACCAGATTTCCCTAACAAAGTGAAAAGGAATTCACCAGTCTGTTAAAAAAAATCAATGTTTGACCCTGATGCCTTGGGACCTGCACCATGCAGTTGACTCAGGATGCGGGGAGAACAAGGAGCTCCTCCCCTCTGTGGGGAGCGGCTGTGAGCCTGCTAGCGCAGGGGCTGAGAATCAAACATCTCATGTCCTCCTGTTCCTGTCCCGTGTCCCCCCCACCCCTTACCAAGTGGGAGCCAGTGAACTACACATCTTGTGAAAAGATTGGCTATGTTATTTAGTATGAACTCCCCATATGCAAAGATATGGACAACCATTTGGAAGAAAACAAGAGACAATAAAACAGATAGTGAAGATCTCTGGTTGTCTAGCTTTGAAATTTATGCTTTCTTATGTCTTGTTCTATTCTGTTTTGTTTTGTTTAATTTTACCCCCTTTAAAATAAAATTTAAAAAAAAGAGAATAACCAGAAAGAAAAATTATGTTTATTTACCTAGCTAAAACCTCATGGAGTTGCCTCATGTTTTTCTTCATCATAGCTATGACCTCTGTAAAAGTATTATGGATGCCAATGAAAAAGAACGTTTATGAATTATGAATTGTTCATGCAAATTTATAACCTAGTATGGCTAGTGATCTCATAATGAACTATATTATTGGAAGTAGCATTTTTGTATAGAATATGGCTTTTATTTGCACACTTCTGTTCTTTAAAGCAATAAGCACATCATAATGAATACAATATTAACATGCCATTTTTTACATCCTTTAATAAGGTACCAATAGTGACCATAAATTGAACTCATATTGTCCTACATCTATGCCAAAATCTACTGAATGCACATCTAAAAATTATTACAAGAACAAAAGGTTATGTTTCCCGGAGGCAGTCAACATCTGTATATATTGCAGAAACCTAAACATTATTCATTTTAGAAGACAGAGATGTGAACAGATGGAATTTGACCTTTTGTGGCATATGGATGAAATAAACCTCATTTACTTCGTATTAAATATCCTTGTGTAATTATAAAAAAGCTTTTTTGTAGGAATAAAAACAACTAGAAAGGATTCATAAAGGTATATGGAATTCTCTTGCCTCAAAATCATAATTTTGTATAAAATAATAAGCAAATATGCTAATATGTATGCTAATATTTCACTTATCTGATAGCATCAGGGACCAAATAAATACACAGTAACCATTTTTCAAATCCTGAATCTTATTTCTATAAACACCAATATTATCAAGATATTAACTGTATTTGGGAATGCTTTTTAAGACATTTCATGTTTTCAGTCTATGGAAAAAAAAACACTTTATTATAATTTATACTAAGAAAAAAACTAAAAAACTAGTAATTTAAATCTAAAATTAATTAGAATTTTCAATTAATCAAAAAATATAAATACTATATATACAAATATATTAAAAATAAGTGAATAATATTACTAAAATATTAATAAAATTCCCTTGCCATGGGAACTAGGAATTAAAATGATCTAGTTTCTTAGACTTTTCATTAGATTTGGTTAGAAAATATAAGCTAATTACAAAGATGAAATTAGCATGGATGAAAGCAGCACCTATTTATTTCTAAGTTTATTTTAATGTTATTTGTGTCTATTGATTTCACCCAATTGCATTAGCTAATGGAAACAGGAAGGAGCAACTGGTATAAATAGAAATGTTGGAAGAGGAAGAATGGGAGGCGAAAATAGCAGATGTTGTCAAGTCTCCCCAAAGGATTTAAGAGTTTCCTCTCAGAGGTAATTAGTAATTACTTCACAAAAGTCAATCCATCGTTAAGACCATCATCATCATTATCAACACTTAACAAATGAGATAGTTCATGTTAAGTATCAATTAAGTGGACTAGAGACAGAGTCTAGAAAAGCTTTGTGAATTAGTTAAGACACTTAAAAAAGGGAAGGATACCGGTTAAACAGAAAAGAAGGCAGATAGTGTTCTTTACCTGAACACTGGCATAAACAATAATGCTAAAACATGAATTTCTCACTTCTTATAAATGAGCCAGAGTATGCTACCTTAGAACTGAGTTGAGTAACACTGCTATATTTACATAGCTATTAATTCAATGCCTCAATTTGCATATCCTTTGTGCTTTAGTACCATACCTGTCAATCAGTTCTGGACACAAGCCAGTAAAGTGGCAAATGTTCAAACTAAAATTATAGAAAGAAAAAAAGAGCCATCAAACATGTGGCTTCGAATTACACTGCTTGTTTATAGTGGAAGAGTATATGGATTTGGTTATAATTATGAATGAATCAATTGGTATTTTATAAGCAATAGAGTTATCAGTCATTATTTAAATGAAAACAACATCGTTCAACTGAATTTTGGTTTGCTCTGTAGTCATAAAATTTAAAACAGTAAGTTTTAGTGATGAAATTTATTTTTGGGATCCAATTAAGGGTTAATTTTTGGTAAGGAGTTGTTTTTGTAGAGTGATTTTTGAGATTAAAGTATCACAGAGTTAAAGCATAGCTTTTCTTTTATGATTAAGACATGAATCATGATGCATAAGTAATCATTCCTAGCAAAGTGATAAAGAACTTGAGGTCTGGAGTGAGATATTTTTGGATTTAAATCTCATTTCTTCATTTTATTCCTTCTGCTTGAACTTGGTAAAGTTGGTTTCCTCATTAATAAAATGAAGGTGATGATCAGTATGTGCTCTTTGGTCTTCATTTTTGTTTATAAATTGTGTGTGTGTGTGTGTGTGTGTGTGTGTGTGTGTGTGAACTTGTGTGATAAGCTTTCAACACACAGCATGGTACATTACTCAAAGTTAGAGCTTAATGAATGTCAGCCCCAGACACCTTTCACTCTTCATTTGTATCTGATAGGTACATTTTGTACCAGTTATATATGTTGCCTGTTAGTGTAGTTGAAAGCCTGGACCACAGTTGAAAGCCTGGATAGGTCCCTCACAGATAGGCTATTATTAGTTAGTATACTCCCTAGACTAAAAAAATCCTTTCTAATAACTCTGAGGTTGCTCTTAGCTCTCTTTTGAAATTTTTCTTGCATTAGTGGTAGTACAAACTAGTTATTTGACTTGCATTTCTTTATATATTTCTGATTTTTCTATAAACTATTTGAAATAGACACTGCAGTGTTTGCTTAATTCAGTGATTTTTTTGGTGCTGAACCTTGGTGAATGCTTAAATAAAAATTATTACAGTTAAAAGACACATTGTCATTAATTCTTCTTAAAGTACTCCCTCACACTTTGAACACATTTCATCATTCTTACCACTTTCTGAAATATCTTTAGAAGTCCTCTCCTGTGATTGTTTGTATGAGACAGGATAAAAAAAGCATGGTGAATTCAGCTACAACAGCCATGCAAAGGAAAGGCAGGCTTACAAAAACATCATGATGTCTCCTCATTCACCTTATTCACCAGATACGCACTGTGTGAGTTCTGACTCCTCAAAGTCACAAGAATTGATTCAGGGCACCAAGGCAACCACAACAGTGAGTAAGAGACATTGATGAGAACGATGACCTCCAGAGTGCTCAGAAAATGGGAAGAATTATTGGATAAATTTGTTGGAAGAGAGAAGGAGCATCTTGAGTTGGATTAATGGAAATGTGTTTTTTAATATAATTTTTAAAAATTTAAACCTTTTTTTTTTGGTTTGGTACCAAGATCAAATTCAAGACCTCACACTTAGCAGGCAGGCACTTACACTGCTGAGCTAAATCCCAGGCCCTGATTTAAACTTTTATGGTGTTTCAATCATGTTTTGTACATGTCGTAGCTGCAACACATTTTAAAGTATTTTTTGATATGTACATGTCTTTCAGGTAATGTTGCATATTTCCATTAGCAGAATGTAAAGGCACAGACTGGTTTAAAAACCTTTTTCTCTTGTGAAAAAATTCTGTACTAAAGTCCATCAGATACTATATTTACGTTACATAGATAATCAACTCCGATAGACAATACTAGGTAAAAGACAATGAGTACATTGCTATATTCTAGACATAAATTTCTTCATCTTTACTCTAAAATAGTTGAATTAATACTAATAGACATATTTCAGTGAGTAGCAATTTAATGCCATATTCCACGACGATAGCTATATCTTTTTCTGTCTTGTATTTGTGTGTTTGAATACTTGGGAGATGGCTATAACCCATCAAGCCAGAAGCCTTATCTCTGTAAAATAACAGATTTATGAAGTTAGGAAAAAGAAGAAAATTGTTTATTGGACCATAATAAATGCAATATTTGGTCAGTAAGAGTTTAAGACCCTGTCAAGACAGGGACAATACAAAATCCTAAGAGAGAGGAAGAGAAGGGCATAGGTGGGGTTGCATTTAGTCAAGGTAATTCACTTTAGTTTCCTATCAAGGTACCAAAATTTCTTGAAGAATAGAAACAACCTGTCTCCAACAGGAAGCAGAGTCATATGAAATGTCCAAAAATCTCTAACTAATTCAGACTCATCTGCAGGATGGGTATTAAAAATTCACTTCACTGTACCCTGTGGTATTTTGTTTCAGTCTTTGCAGTACACTTTCCTGCTGCTTTTTTTTTTTTTTTTTTTTGGCTGGGTGTCCAATCTTTCGTTATTATAACCACAGAACTTTCTCCCCCTTACCACGTGTCTCATGTACAGTTTTCCTGAGTGACTTCACAACTTGTGCTTAGCACAAGTCCAACCAAACTTAGATTCAGATATCAGTGCCCTGTCTTGTATACTGGGCATACTTTTTTGGACTTAGAGTTTTTGATATATAAAACTAATTTAAAACTAGCACTAAAATAGCTAATATTTTAGAGAAAACCTAGATGCAAAAAATTGCAGTTCATCACAAATAATTATAGTATACTTAAAAAGTAATTAGCAGTTTGGTGAAGAAAATGTAATGTGGTAGTATGGCTTCCAATCAGCAGTTAAAAATTTGGGTTAATAAATAAAATGATAAAATTAAAAAAGTGATCTTGAAAAGAGTGGGAGATGTTAATAACCAGTAACATTCAAATTTTAATCAGTAGGAGAGTGAAAAATCAAAGGACCATTCAATCATTATTAAAGAAATAGTTTGTGAATTCATTACAGGCTGATATCATTTTCATTTATGATTTGTAGTTTAAAGGAAGTTATACATAATAAATATGAATATGAACGATGCATGTAACACAGCTATTCATATAAATGATTGTCCTTTTCCTGTTAATGTCCCTACAGCTTTGGAAGGAGCACACAGGGAGCAGGGAGGGGAGAGGGAATATCTGTAATCTCTATGAGTACAACAAATGATTCTGGCACAGATAGGATGGTTACAGCTCGACAGGCCTCACAGCCCTGTCACGATAGCTCTGTGGATAAGACACAGGAACACACTGGATATTGGTAAAGGACAATGCATTGAGGGACAGGTGGTAACTGATTAGTGAATCTTTGTCTACTGTGGTAAGATCTTGAACATTATGTTTCAGAGCTCTGTTCCTTAAAAAAAAATGTCCAATTTACCAGTTTTATCGATAGCTTTTGTGAACACACAGAAATCATGATCATTTTATTCCCGGGTGACATAAATCTAGATTGGCAGTTACCCAATGAATATAAAATGTGGAATTTAAAGATTTTGCCAAGAATGAAGAATGAAGTGAATCCAAGAAGAAGAAATGGATAATGTAAAGCTCCATATTTATGCTAAAAAATTTAAAAAACAACACAAAGCAAAAAACCTAATATAAATATAGAATTCTTTAATTAATGCTATGTTATGTAAAAATGATTTTGAGGCTCTGATGTACCTCTGAGATAGGCACAAACGAATATGATCACAGATCAGTTCAAGATGTATTGGTACAGGCATAGTATAAAGAACAAGACTATTCTGTAGTGCACTGAAAATACCTAACGTATTTGGGATACTTTCTGGACATAGAGTATACAGAACAAAAAGTATACTCACTGTATTCAAATGTGTGTACTGCTTTATATGTGTGACATTTTAAGGAAATGGCAGACATTCTAAAGTTTACTCAGAGTGATGATAGAAAAGTGCTCTTACAGCACCTCAATGAAGCAGACAGGGAGCACATGTTAACAACTGTGCCCCGGAAAAGGTGGGGAGGATCAGAGGGAGAGCCTGAGGGATTCCTGTGAGTAGGACACAGTCAGTGAGTCACTGGGGTCCAAGTCTAAGATGGTGCCAGGAGGAAATGCTGTGCTTTTGAAATCTATGCCCATAAAATGACAACTTTTCTCAGGAAATGCCTTTTAGTCACAGGTGTTATCAGTTGAGATTAGACTGCCCAGAGGGAACAACATAATGAAAAGGACGATAGGTGAATTGCTGCAAGGGAAGTCAGGAATTATCAATAACATACCTTAAATGTCAGAAATGATTTTTCCGACAATGTCTAACTGTGGTAGATTGCGTATTATCCTCAATTATCAGAAAAACCATCTCTGACATTTAAGGTACATCTTTCACAGGAGGGTTATGCTGTCCTATGGCAATTGACAGAGACATATCTTTTAGGGAAAGCTACAGAGTGTTTCCTTGTGCAAAGAGCAGTTTTTTCTTTAGGCACATTCATGTGACTTGCATCAGCTAATGGAAGGCAAAGGGATGTGACATAGCTGACCCTGGAGGGAAGCTTTAAGAGCTGCGGGAGGCTCAAAAATGAAAACGATGTGCTTGTACACCTGCATCCCAGATCTGAAGGTATATGGAGCCCAGCTGAAGATTTGCTCTAGGATGTACAGTGGGAGGAATAATTAACTGTTACTGTAGGCTTCTAAAATTTGGAAGAGGTTCATTATTGAAAATTCAGATGAAGATATCTGACTGGTGAAATGATATAGACCCCAGAGAAAGGAGCAGTTATGGGACACGAAAATGAGGCCTTTGTAGAGGCCACATCCATGGTAACGTTTGACTATTAAGCCCCCAAAGTGGCTTCCAACCTTGGAACCTTGTCAAAAGAAGACCTAGATTAAGTAGTGTAAATGGTGATCCAAGTCTAAGAGAGTTTTAAATTATTTGGTTGTCTCCAGAAGGCAGAACTAGAGCAAAGATAACAAGCTTGTTAATTTAATAAGAAACTACCTAATGATTAGAAATATCTAAAAATAGCCCGGGCTTTTGATACTTCCTACAAAATACAGATAGTTTGATTGTTTTTCTGGGATTTTGGCATGAAGATCCACAGTAAAATACTGTGCTGAGTATTTAACAGAAGCCTACATTATTATACAATAGCTAACATTCTTTCTTATAGCTTTGAAAGAGCCCAAACAATTTGCCTAAATAAAATGGCAAGAGTGACAAAATTTTTCTTTGATTTTTCACCTATCCAAGTCCTTTCTTTTATCAAGAGAAAAATAAATACCTTATGTAAGAAATTTGAACACACCATCACACTAATGAGTACCTTGTAGGAAAATACCAGGTAATTTTCCTAAGCTTAGTACTATTCTGCACTCATATTTTTCTCTGAAATTAAATCTAATATCTCTGAGCTTTGCTTAGTTATGAAAAAGAAGTTAAAAACTTTATGTCTATCATCATGATGCAATGATAAAATAATATAGGTCAAAGAATTTGTAAATGATCAAGGGACACAATGTCATAGATAGTTATTATTACCACTATCTGTTATGACTTGTGTTTGGATGTCTTCTTAAAACCTCATGTAATTAGGTGCAGCTTTTTCAGAGGTGTGATTATATATATATATATATATATATATATATATACATATACATATATCACATTAATGATCTGTATATAAAAATTTAAGAACAGCAATGAATTGATCAATAACACAAAATTTTATTACGATGCAGGACAAACAAAACCACATTAATTTGAAAGAATTGGAATCAGGCTTCAAATTCAAGTTGGTACTAAGCGACTGTTTCTAACAGTCAATCAAAGATACTCATGTGGAAAAAAATAGATGGTGGATGTCAGGAATATTTTCATTGTCAATTTAAATTTTGTGCTTTTTACAATGTTTTAGCATAGCTATCTCATAATGTCTTTTAGTTTAGTCAGAATGTTATAGCAAAATATAATTGTGGCAGCCGGGAAGTCAAAGATAAAGCCACTGCAAGATTCAATATCTGCTGAGGTCCTGCTTCTTGACTCATGAACTATCACTTTTTTATAGTATTATGCCTTCCTTACTTGATGGAAGGGCTGAATAGGCTCAGTTTCAATTTATTTTGAAAAGCCACGATCTCACTCATGAGGACCTAACAATTTCCCGAAGACCCCACTTCTTAATTGCCATCACCTTAGGGCTTAGAATTCTAACAATTCTAGGTGAACAAAACAATTTAGGCCATAGCAAATAGTCACTCTTTCTTCTGCTGTGGTACATTTTTGTATGGTATGTGTGCTACTGAGAGTTTCATTGCAGAGGCAGTGTAACTGTCGTAATTAATTTGAAAGAAGGAAAGATTTATTTTGGCTCACGGTTTCAGAGGTTGTAGTCCCTAATTGGCTGGCACCATTGTTTTTGGCTGTGGCAAGGCAGAACATCAGGGTGGGGGATACCTGGTGGAGAAAAACTGCTCATTTCCTTGCTTCATTGTAGCTGGGGAGTGAGGAGGGGACAGAGTCAATACTGACTTCAAGAGTGTCTTATATACTTCTCTCTTTGCTAAAACAAAATACCTATCACCCAAGATTAAAGAAAGAAAGGTTGATTGTAGCACATAGTCTGTAGAGTTTTCAGTTGACAGTTGGCTGGCTCTAAGGTCATGGGATGGCAGAGGGATATCACAGAGAAGAAATGGTTCATGGTAGGCAGAGGGCAGCAAATGAGAAGGAAGCAAGCAGCAAAGTACTAAAGCAGCAAGTGGCAACTGTGACACTCTTTCTGTCCCTTAGGGCAGGTAGCCATCACTCCCAAGGTTAGGCTTCCCATTATCTATACCCAGATCTATGCCAAACTAGTCAGTGGACTAATTTAGTACTCACACATCCTTAGTCCCAGCATCACCAACTAGCTCCAGCCACCTCTGAATAACCCCACCAATGAGCATATGAGGCTTTGAGGGGACATCTAGACATATGCCATAGCAAAGGACTTGTACACAGAGATCTAATTTCCTTCTACTAGTCCTACCCCTTAAAGTTTTCACTAGTTCTTAATTTCATGACAGGCTGATAGTCCAGCAATTAACATATGACCTTTGCGGATATTTAAGATCCAAACAGTAGCAAACTTTCACATCTGTCCCTTTAGACATTAACAAATAACCTTGTCCTCCAGAATCAAATTAATACTCCTTCAATATTTTTTTAACAAATAAAGTGACTTCCTAGTATCACTAATGTGATGGGTATGAGGTTGTATAATAAACTTCATGAGTGAGTTTACAGTAAAACTTCAGGCATTATGACAAAGTGAAATGAGTTACAAACAATAGTGAAGATACATTATCTGAAGCTGGATGAGTTATTCAAATATCATTTAGGTCAAATTATATTAGCTTGATATAAAGATTTATCTGAATACTTGACTATAGCAAGGCCAGAGGAAGGTATAAATATTTCGATTTACTCTTACAAAGGAGATAAATTTAAGCTCTACAGTTAGAAAAGGCCCTTTAAATTTTTTCTTATTTTTTTTTCTTTTTAGCTCACTATGTGGGAGATAAATTTTCATTGATATTGTTATTGCTCTGTAATTTATGCCTTTCTTTCTGACAGTTTCTAAATGCCATCTATATTTATCTACTAAGTTAGAAGCAGTTGATGCATTTTAGGTATGGAATATATACTTTTCCTGGACAATATACCATTTGAAGACAGGAAAGTTTGACAAGCACACTCTAAGAAAGTTTTTTTTCCTAAAAAATGCATGTTGTATTCTTTTTATAATGAGTTTGAGAGCCTGAAATTTTACTCATGTTATGATAGTAGAAAATATAAGTTTAAAAATAGTAGACTTCTTGCTTTTCTATTTACTGTACATTGTCAAAATGGATGTGGAGTGGTGTAATAAATGTTACCAATTTCTTGAAGCTAATAACTAATCCTGAGTAAATCTGAACTGATGCTATAGTCCATTAAGTTTCGAACTGTGGTTATAATTTTCTTTAGCAGACTGAGATACAGGCTATACTTTTTCATTATCATAAGCTGGAAGAGACTGAAAGTGGAAAAAGATAGACGTTTACATATTTGTCACAAAGACTCTTGTTAAAAGGAAGAAGTAGTGAATTAGAAAATTTAAGCCTACTTTATGGTTCTGATATTCTCCTTGACTATTAAATATGTAGGACTCTCAAACATAAGACACTTATGAAAATAAATCAGGGATGAACCAGGACTTAGCTAGCAACAGTACAAGCA
This sequence comes from Dolichotis patagonum, assembly GCA_004027295.1. Lineage (NCBI taxonomy): Eukaryota > Metazoa > Chordata > Mammalia > Rodentia > Caviidae > Dolichotis > Dolichotis patagonum. Next base: position 20,718 of record PVJX010014937.1, read on the forward strand.
ACAGAAAAAAAAATGGTCTTTAAAGTTTTAGTGAATCCGTATGTTGCTGCCACTAACTAGATTATGTAAAACAGAACAGAAGGTGTCCCTACTTAAGCAAAATATTTTGATTTAATACCAAAGTACAGAAAGGCACATCTCTAGTGTTACCAGTACCTTACGCTTTGCTATTTAAAAATATTATTTGGATTTTTGCCACATTTAATGTAGAAACCAATATAAATCAAGTGCTTTCTTTTCTGGTGCTCAGCTTATAGAAATATGTTTACTTTGCATCCCTGTATTTGCATACATACCACTCTCCTTGTTTCTTTGATAAAAGTTTTATGGGCAATAAATTATAAATCATGCTTATGTATAATTTATCCATTTAAATACATATTTTATTTTTTGGCTTTTTAAATGAAAACTGTCTTTTGCTTTGTATTTTTAAGAGATTCAAATTCAATACTTTAAAAAATTCATGAATAAAGCATGTTTCAACCTCAATTTGCATTTTTATAGTGTCTGCTGTAGAACAGTATAGATTTTGCTTTCTGAGTGTACTCTTTCAAGCAGACACGATTCCCTTAAGAATAAGCCTTGAGAAAATTCACTTGCCCTTCATAAAACATACATTTCATTATCTCCCTATAAATTGGACACTTCTCTAACATGGTTGTGCATTTGTGTCTAGTCCCTGAATATTGTAATATACTCTAGTTCATACACACGGGCTATACAAACTGAAATGGCCACATGATTGTGTTGAATTGAATGAGGAGTGACCTGACATAAATCCAAAATGCATTCTTTCTTTGAGAAGGTAATACTGAAATTACACAATTTTTAAAGGAAATCATATGACAGATTATTTGTCCCTATCTATAATCACTTTTGGACTTGGCTCAATATATTATGTAAAATAGTTATTAATTTAGAGTATTTTACAATACTGAACCAAGGAACTTTTGCTGATAAACTATAAGGGCACAGACTTCTCATAGTCAGAAAATAAAGGTAAGGGTCATAGTTTATCTAGATCGGCACATCCAGACTCAGTAGCAAACATCAAAGGTACCGTCCACTTTTCTTTTTCTCCTTTTTCCTAGGCTTATTTCTTATCAATCCTTGGTATTTATGGAGTTTTATTTTCTAATTAGGAGAGGAGTGAATTTCCGTTGAGGCTAGTTCTTTGAATAAGAATAAAAAGTTCATGATTACCTGAGAAGCACTATCCTAGTATAGGGCTAAGGTTAGTAATTCATATCAGCCCCTCTCATTTATCTTTTTAAATTAAATATGTTTCCTTATTGCACTAAGTTTTGTCCCCCAAAATGATATGTTGAAGTGCTAAATTTTAGTAACACAAATCGTGACCTCATTTGGACATAGGGTCTTTGCAGAGATAATCTAGTTAAAGTGAGTTCACTACAGTGGACCATAACTAATATGACTTGGGTTCTTATGAAAAGTGAATTTAGGCACAGAAATAGACACTCACATAAGGTAGCCAATGTGAAGACACAACAGGACAGCTACAGCATGAAGACAGAAGACTGGAGTAATGCATTATAAGCCAAGGAAAACTCAGGAATACCAGAAGCTAGCAGAGTTCTTTAAAATTTGTATTGTTTCAAAAAATTTATTTATTTTTGGCCACCATTGGAAAGCTTGCTTCCTGCAGGAGGCCAGCAAAGGTAGGGATATGCAGCCAGATCTGCCCCTGTTTGCCTGCTGCCTCCATTGGAAGGTTTGCTTCCTGTGGGCAGCTAAGGTGGGCAGGGACACACAGTCAGCTACGCCCTTGCACACTTGCAGGCTGCCATTGGAGACCCTCGCTTACCTTGGGCAGCTAGAGTCCCCTGGAAGAATCAGACAAACACATGTGTGCCTGCCACCACTGGGAGAGTCTTGGTGTTGACACGCAGACTGGGAGAAGCAGCAGCACCACCATGCACCTCTGGCCATCGGAGAAGCCTCAGTGTAGTGCACAGGTCTGGAGAAGCCTGCCCCATGCCCTGCTACCTCCTTGGGAGCCTGGGTTCAGAGAAACCCAGATGTCTGTCCCATTTCCCTACACTACAGAGGGGTAGTCAATGTGGGAAGTGCCTGGGACCCCACAGCCTGCTTTGTTAGGAGGAACCAGGGGAATGTCAAGATGAAGGAGCAAAAGGCAAACTCAGACCTCCAGCCCACACAGAACAAGCCTGGGAGATATAATAATACAGCATGGAAGTTACATACTTGAAATCTCCAAGGATGGCAACTGAAGTAAACAAACAACTTCACAAGACTGTAAAAGTAATCAGATCAGAAATAATGTCTCAGGCAAAAGAAAAAAATCACAAGCATAATGAAAGAATTGCTGAGCATATCTAAAGAAAACATAGATTAAAAAAAACAGAGCATAGGAAAATGATGGAAATGTGGAAGAAGCATATAGGAAGGATTTACAATTTACAATTCATGAAACAGATTTAAAGATATATACAAGAAGTTGAAAAGTCAATAAAAAGCCGGCAAAACCAATCGAAAGAGATCGCAGATAGACTTTCAGACCTTGAAGACAGGATCACAGCTAGTAATCATGAAAGGAAAGATCTCTTAAAAATAACAAACAGCCAAGAAATATTAATTCAATGGCTGCAAGAAGACACAAAGAAAAATAATTTAAGAGTGGTAGGTATCAGTGAAGATGCAGGGGTCAGCACAAATGACATAAAAAGACTATTTACAGAAGTAATAGCAGAAGACTTCCTAAACATGGGAAAAGCATCTGGCATACAGATAAGCAAGGCATAAAGAAGTCCAACTATTCATCACCAAAATAAATCTATGCCCAGACAGACATATAATAATCAAGTTCCCAGAAATTCATCACCAGAACAGAATATTAAAAGCTGTTAGAGAAAAGAAACAGATCACCTATGAAAGAAAACCAATCAGAATCATGGGAAACTTGTCAATACAAACCATCAAGTTTAGAATAGTTTGGAGTGAAGTGTTTCAAAGAAACATGAAAGAAATGAACTTCATGAAAGAAAAGAACTTCTAACCCAGATTGATGTATCCTGAAAAACTCTTTCAACATTGATGAAACTTCATGAAAGAAAAGAACTTCTAACCCAGATTGATGTATCCTGAAAAACTCTTTCAACATTGATGGAAAAATAAGATAACTCTATGAGAAAGAACAATTGAAGGAATTCACAACCACTAAACCAACCCTCTAGAGAGTGCTGAAGGATATTCTAGAGAGAGGTAAAGATGATCATGGTACCAGGAACAGCAGCAGAAGGGAACTGGCAAATAGGCCAGGCAATTCAACAAAGGGGAAAAGAGGAGGGCCAATACCAGGAGGATAGCACAGATAAACCAATACATGCCAGTTGTAACCATTAATGTAAATGATCTCAATTCACCAATAAAAAGAAACACAGGGATGGTGCATCAGGAAATAAGATCCGCACATACACTGTATACAAAAACCACATTTAACTCAAAAGGAAATTCATAGACTGAAAAATCAAGGAGGAGAAAATAATTGTTCCACATGACAGAAGACCAGAAAAAAGCAAGAATAACTTGCTCATCAACCACACAATGGATAAGGAAGATATGGTATTTTCATACAATGGAAAGTTACCCAGCTATAAAGTAGGATAATCTCAAAGCTCTTATAGGTAAATGGATTCAACTGAAGATCATATTCATGGACTCATAAGAGTGAACACCAAGTTGTCTCCCTAGCATAAAAAACTAAAGGAGTTAGTGGCATTCAAAAAGCCCAGTAAATATTATAAAAGTGATAGAGGAAGAAACACCTAAAATGGGAAAGGAGTAACCACTGTTAATTTCTTATTATCTTGTTTTTAATTCTTGTATTGTTTTCATAACTGTTAGGTTTGGTTTTATTCTGTCCTGTTTTGTTAGATTTTACTGTGTCTGATGGTATGGACAGCTACTTTGAGGAAAATGGGACATTATGGTATCCATTGTTCCTTTCCTATCATTTTGTTTTAAAGTCCTATAATACTTTCACTCTTTTGTCTTGATTGTTTTTATTCTGTTTTGTTTTGTTTGATTTTATTATGTGTGATAGAATGGACAGCTATTTTGAAAAAATGAGAGACATTATAGTAGCCATTGTTCATTTCTTTTTATCTTGTTTTGAAGTGCCAAAATGCTTTCATTCTTTTGTTTTGATTGGTTTTAGTCTATTTGTATTGTTTGATTTTATTATGTGGGAGGGTATGGACAGTTATTTTGAAGGAAATGAGTGACATTGTGGTAGCCATTGTTGATTTCCTGTTGTTGTGTTTTGAACTCCTGTATTGCTTGCATTGTTCTATTCTGATTTTCTTTAATCTATTTTTTGATTTATTCTCTTTAAAATTAAAAAAAATATTTTCTGTTAGTTTGTGAATAAGTCAGTTGGCTAGGAAAGCACCTGGGACAATAGACCGTGCACTAGAATTTTGGACCTGGGGTGAACATCCTTAGGCAACAAGGAATGCAGTCCCTTTTTACCAAAGGAAAGTGCAGCTCCTTCCTACAAAACTCCTGAATTTTGAGAAATTGAAATAGAAATTAACCAATTTCTCTTTAAACCACCAGTTTTCTTTAAACTCCACATGCTGGGTAACTGGGTTAGAAAGCCTGAGCTCCAATTGGTCATTTTAAATTCACAGAGCCACCTGTGATAGGTAGTTACTAAACAGCTCCGCTTCCTGTACTCTGCCTATCTACAAAAAGCTTTAGACCAAGGGAGCATGTGAAAAGTACACTTGTTAGAGTTCCCTCCTGGAGAAACCAAGAGTGTTTGTTTGTTTTGGGTTTTTTTTTTTCACCTTATTGCTAATAGAAACTCTCCTAAATTTCTCCTTTTGGTTAACTTCATTCTTTAGTTTTGAGATACCACCAAGTTTAATTTGTACAGAATTAACTGTTTCATTTCTTAATACCATCAAGATATAATCTGATCTCATCAACATTTTAATGTTAAAATTCTGACCACCAGAACTCTGATAATAAATTTACTTTATTCTAATCCACAAAATTTGTGCACTATTTTTTGAAAACCCTAGGAAATTAATAGCTTTATGTTTCTCTTAAGATACATTTTCTATTCCCTCAGGTGAATTTCAAAGGCTTTTCAGGGTCTGGAAGGTAGGGTATATGCATTCCAAAACCTCCTTTTCTACTCTCTTAGCCAATAGTTGCAGTTTCCTTTAATTCTTCCTCTTGTCTTATCCATAGGTTTCTCAGTATTCCAACCATGCAAATTGAACATTACCCCTTTCTTTGCCAAATTCTCATCCACAATTACTCATCTGACTTCTAATCATATTTGGGATCTGTGCATCAATATTTATTCTTTCAGAATACATTTCTTGTTTGCTAGCCTCCCTTAGTATTCATTTCCCTAGGGTAATATACTTTCCTTACAAGAATGAATATGTCTTGGGGAAAAGGATTATGTATACCTTGTTCATGCTTTGGTTCTAGTAATTATTAACTGTCTCAAAGTTTTATTTAACAAATAGTGGAATGACAATATGAATTCTCTTCTTGCTTTGTTCCTTCTTCTTGCTATGTTCTCTCTCCTGACCAGGGAATATTAGTATCATAGTGTTCCCTCAGCACAACATCACAAACTATGATTTAAAACAGTACAAGTTTACTCTGTCACACTTTAGAGGCCAGAAGTCTATCTAACTTCAGGTTTCAGCAGTGCAATGCTTTCTCTATAGAAGAGATTCTTCCTTGTTTCCTCAAGCTTGTAGTGGTTCTATGAATTCTTTGCTTTATGACAGCAAGATTCCAATATTTGTCGGGTCTTGTTTGATTCTCTTCCTTGTGTTTTTGTGTCTTGTGACTCCCCTTCTTTTCTCTCATGGATTCACCAAATTTTGGAGTCTTCTTAAACCTAGAAAGGTCTCATTTTGAACTCTTTAATTTGATTTCATTTGTATTATATGCCATAAGTAGTTTTCTTGTTTCAAATAGGATGTAAGGGTTGAAAAGAAAAAACTTTCTGGAATGATTAACCTTGTGTGAGTTGAAACCAACTAAAATAATGTTGTGATATTTAGAACTATGGGTATAAAGTAAGTTGCTTTGGGGTCTACACAAAAAGTATTGTGGGGATCAGAGTGAGAGCCCTTTATGCCACTGTTACACAGAATCCAGCATTCTCTTTGCTGGGAAAAAAAAAATTGCTTTTTGTGTGAAATTTAGTCACCTTCAGCAGCAGAAGCTGCTAAACCCCCTTTTCTCCTTCTAGCAAATTCACAGACAAGAAACACAGCACACAGGGTTTGAGAAAGTAAAGAAGTTGGATGGTGGAGACCGCAGCTGAACAGGGCTTCTGGGGTCTCCACAGAGAGGCAGCTTGAGGGAAGAAGCATTGAGTTTGATGTGAGAAATAAATGTCCAGGCAGGCCTATTTTTATCCACAGGGTGGTAAGGCCAGGTGATTTAAATTACAGATAAATTCAAATTTAAAAGGTAAATAAGAGGAACTTTTAATTAGCCATATTAATGTGAGAAGGATGAGATGAAATGTTGAAGTTTACATAATCTCTACTTAATTTTAGACTTAAATTTACCATTTTCTCTTCATTAACATTAGTATAAAACAAAATCAATGAATGATTTGCATATCTCTTCGTCTTTGATTGAAATCTCCTCCTGGTGAGTCTAATTAGAAATAAAAATATTTTTAAAAGTATAATCAGTCATATTCAGGCAGAATATCTTATTTGACTTGACTAATACAACTGGTTAGCATCATAGCACACATTATCAGTTATTTCTGCTTGATATGATCTTTTTCCTGATAGTTTCACTATAATTCCTTTTTTGTGAGAAAAAGACTTTAAGTTAGTAAGGTATACAGAGAGGTGTGAGCTGACAAAGAAAAACAATTAGGAATCAGAATTACTGGCTCAACTATTAAGTAGTCACATTACCTTGAGTAAAACACTTAATCTTTACCAGGCATTAAAAGGCCTCCCTAACTCTAGAGTATTGTGATTCTCAAGAGCAAGTATATATCAAAATCTGCAGTCTCTTGCTAAACTAGGTTTTCCTATATACCAAAGAATTGGCTGAAAGATTTGGTAAGTTCCTGAAATATACAAGATGACAAGCAGTCTCCAAGGGAATCAAAGTTAAATTAGCCCACTTTGCCTGGGGCTAACCTCACCAGAGAGTAAAGTAGAAAGAGAGTAAAAGAGTCAAACTTATTAAATCTCATCATAGAAGAAGATAACAGAACTGGTAATTTTTTAACCTTAAATTTACTAGTTAAATTATGGAACTAGTATGCTTATGAAGAATCTGATATTTTGCAATCCATTTATTGCCTCATGAAAGTCAAGTGTATATGAAACAGTTAACAACTGCTCCTCTCCTGTTCCCTTTTTTCCTCCCTCCTTCCTTTCTTCTCCAAGCCTATTGCATAACAAATAAAGGCTTTCCTCAATCTCAAAGGCAGATTTAGTTGAGGCATCTCTCTGCATTAGAGGAAAGACTTTCTTAACTCTCATTTAAAACAGGTATTTCAAATTTACATCAATATTTTGGAATGTGTCCTCTAAAAAGAAATGAAACTTTTAAATAGTGGTAGAAATTTCTTAAAAATAAATATTTTAAAACTAGGAAGTTGACGTTCTCTTGTGACCAGAGTTAGCTAGTTAGTAAAATAAATTTTTTTCTCACCATTTAACATCAAAACTAGTCTCTGTTTTACAATTTAATTTTAAATAAATTATACTTACTCATAATTTTTGGAGGAGCCAGCAAATGATTGTATGGTCTGTTTTCATAAGAAAAATAGACTATCTTGTCTAATAGAATATATTTTTGTAATAACTGAAGCTATTCTTTTTGTAATAATTGAAAAATTACTATCTTGTGAAATAGAGCCATATTTTTCTAGTAACTGTTAAACAAAAAGAAGTTTTGAAGCTAAACAGAAGTGAAATTAGAACACATCCATTTACAAATATATACAACATGTTTGTAAGTATACTTGTATATTTAAGACATAATGTGAAATGTATATTAATTCAGATTTGCAGAGGAAATAAATTTGGAATGGGCAATAACATAATATGTTAGACATAATATGTAAGACAATTAAACTACCGTGAAAGAGTACAATGACAAATTATACTCATTGCAAATTTATTTCTACATATTTGAATTATATATACATTTTACTGGTATCTGTGATCCACACAATGTGATCAAAATTAAAGCGAATGGCTAAATTTAAAAGAAGAAATAATTGTTAAAGTAAGATGCATTGCTATTAGTGCTCCCCTTTCCCCATTTAACACAAATTGTTTTTACCACTTTCTGAGGCAGGTCTGGAAGTCCTCTATACTGAGTGTTCTTTTGTGGCTGCCTCAACATCCACAATCAATTAAAAATATGTAAAATCAGTTATGGCAATTTCTGTCTAGTGACTACATCCCAACAAGGTAGAGACCAAGATCAGCCTAGAGTCACTGATACTGAAATCCCGAAACCCTGTAGGGCCATGCTCAACAATGTCACTGTTTCTAGAAACACACTAGAGGCTGTGGACAGTTGCCACTCTACTCTGTCCTTACAAGGAAATGGACTAAACTGTCAACCAAGTATCCGCTTCTCTTGTACTTCAGTATTGCTGTCATCCTGAGAGCTGATGCTGTTGTAGATGCCTCAGGGCTGACATATGAAACTATACTCAGGACATGTACCACGTGCCCAGAAAATGTCATTTAAACACTAGGAACTTCTGGCAACCCAATGATAGGAGAATGAAACTCCCGACCTACTGTGTCCGCGAGTTCATGTTCTCTAAAATCAAAGAATGAATTTTAGGAACAACAGAGGTGAGGAGTAGAATATATTTATTGAGAGAAAACTTCTGTCTGGAGAGAGACAGAAGGGGGTCCCGAGTGGGTTGCGCAAGACTCTTGTCTTTTTCAGGGACTTTTATAGAGTAAAACCAATGGTTCAGGGTAGGGGAAGACTGGGAGCTTACAAAGCAGATGGGCATAAGGTGGGACATAACTATAGTTAGCCAATAAGATCAATAGTTCAGGTAAAATTGATTACATTAGGGACAAATGGGAAAGCAAGTCACGTAGCAAGTGGGGATTCTTGGAGCTGTGATCTTTCCCCTAGATGGATGGGATAGTGGCTCCAAGATGAGAGGGAACTAATTAGAATATCAGTCTTTAGGATGTTAATTCATTTGTTTTATCCTTTGTCTTGAAGCCTGGCCCACAGCAGGGGGTGTTTGTCTCCCCTGCAGTTGCTAGGTGTTTGCACTGGCTCTATTGAGGACCTAGCCCTAGCCCACTGCCTATAATAGTTCTGACTAAGTCAGCTGCCTACTACATGAGGATCACTTCAGATGACTATAACCCACAACCGCTTCAGAGAACTGTGCCCTCTCTGCCACCACATTGGAGGTCCTAAAGAGACCCAGTGAGATGAGGAAAGCCTTGGATGCAAGACCCACTCTTTCCCTCTATAAGCAGCAATTGCCTTCTCGTTCAGCAATCCCAGTGCTGCAGCATAGGCCTTGATAAGGCTTATTTACGTAGTCTTATTTCCTATTCAGGAGTTTTTATCTTAGTGTAGGCTGAGTTGGTCATAGTAAAGAAAGACCTGAAAAAAGACCTGGAAACACTAAGAGCTCCTATCACTGAGTGTTTTTAGCAGGCAGAAGAGTTTCAGAACATCTCCAGGGAGTGTGGGGCAGGGAAGAGCTAAGAGGGGAGCAATGACAGAACTGTGGAAAAGTGAGGGCCCATAGAAACCTGTAAAGGAGGTTCAGAGAGGCTCCAAGCTGCTGAAACAGTTCCAAAAGTCTCCAAGGGAGTGATAAATTCTGACTGGTAGGGGGCCAACAGGAATAACTGAGAGTCACGGGAGCTGCCAACACCCAGGCTGTGAGGTTACACTAAGAATTGTATCATTAATGGCTAAAAGGTGCTGCTGCTCAAAAATCAGAGCTATAACTGTAAGACCTGAAAGCTACTGGCATTAAAATATCAGAGTCACACTACCAATAGGTGATTCTATCTGAATCAGTGAAAGAACAGTCAGCCAACAGATCACACCTCTATCATTTCTTCCTAATAATATGTAAAATGCTCAACAGACTGAAGTTTTTCAGTCCTCCTATGTATGTCAGAGAATTGAAGTAAAAAACATAAAGGGCTCATCATAGACTCAGAGCAAAAAACAGATATAGAAGGTAGCAGTTTATCAGCCTAGAAACTCATAAGCATGAACCTACACGGGAACCAGTGCTATAATAGGAAAACCTAAACTATAACTGATGAGCTACTGATGATTCAGTGTGAGCCAGCAGTCATTTTGAAATATATATACAAAGCATTTTCATCCCTTTAACAAGACCTGGTCTAAAAATTTTTTTTTAAAGGAGCAAACTTTCATTGGAGCCTGAAAGTTGTTTTTATCTGAGCCTAATCAATTCATAGGAAAAGAAATGCCAAATCCAGCCTCACTAGCCATTCTGTCGTACCCAAAAATAAAGAAAAATCTGAACAGCTATTATTAAAGTCACTGTGAAAGTCTCAGTGTAGGGGTACAGGTCTTTGACAACTGAAACCTAATCAAAGACTATTTCCTTTCTCACCACAGCTTACCTGCACATCACTGTATGCCTATTTTCCAAGTATGTTCCTGTACAGTGCACCACTTTCAGCCTTTTGCAAACGTTTACAAGGCATAATGAAAGGTAAAACATAAAGTTTAAGGAGGGAAAGCAAGCTCCATAGCCAGAAACAAATGTGAAAGGCATACTCCAATTATCAAACTGAGAACTTAAAATAACGATGATTAGTATGGTAATGACTTTTACGAGAAAAAGTAGACAAGGTATGGATAGAAAGAGAAATTCTTAAAAGGAATAAAAAGGAAATGTAGAAACAAAACACTGTAACAAAAATGGAGAATGAACAGAGTTAAGGAAGAAAGCACTGAGGGTGAGGACGTGAAGTCCTTTGAAACAGAGACTCAGACAAGCTGACAGGAGGCCACACTGCACTAGCAGGACCCAGACGGCGAGCGAGATTGGCCTGATTCCAAAGCAAATGTTACAGCCTTTTAATGACTTCTTTTTTTCTTTTTCTCTAATTTTAATACAAACTAATGGAATTTTCAGAGGAATATAAGAGAAATGTCAGAGTAATACATATCATATAGGGAAAAAATAAAGCATTCAATATGGTTGTTCTTATCAAAGAATTATAATTTTCTGTGTTGAAAAAATATAAAAAATGATATATGTCTAATGATATTTATTTCTGAGCATTGGAATTCTACTTGTTTTTTTTCTGGTTTCATTAAGATGCTTCTCAATTTGTGAATAACTCAGTAACACATATACCTTAGTCAAGTTTCTGTTGCTGATAGCACAACACCAAGGTCTAGGGAAGTTTCTCCCCCAACCCCTGAGAGGTGGCTTTCGGTTTTCAGTTTTGCATTTGGTGACGGCCTTCTTGATTGCAGAGTCCTAAGCTGAGACAGGGCACCACATGTCAAGACACAGAGTGTGCACATGTAAGAATGTGTGTCCTTTGCCTTCACTCTTTTCATAAAACCATCAGAATTCAGTCATGAAGTCTCCACTAATCACAAATAATCTCCCACAGGCTGTACCTCTAAATGCTAAAGTCCTACAAAATTTCCACTCTTACAACGGGTATTTGATTTTACCATGTGAACCCTGGTGGACACACTCACAATGTATCCAATCAGAAACGTAACTATGGCTTATACAGCAAGGATCAACAGCACTTTGAAATAGCAGTGGTAGAAACAAAACAAAGGACAGCAAAATCTTAAAAATTAGAACATAAACAACACACAAGTAAGCAAGCCTAGAAGGAAAGACTCAATACACTGTATTTAAAATCACTAACATTTTAGTGGAGAGCAAAGATGATACATTCCACTCCTCAGAGTGCATTGTTGTCTAGAATTTCAGATTTCAATGTCAATAATGAATCATAGTAAACATTGTCCTCATTCCGTGCATCTCACCTCCTCATATTTCATCATCATCATCATCTTCATGTAATAATAATGTTGGGTAATATTTGAGGGGAGTTTTGTTTATGCAGGAACAGATGTGGTAACACATCCAACTTCACAGGTTCTCTTTTCCTTCAGAGTTTCTACGGTTTATGTGTCTCAAAACCGTATGTCAACCAGGTGGAAAATATAACACATATACAGAGATAAAGGTTTTTTTTCTTTTTTAAACTTGTCACTTTGGAAGAGAAAATGACTTTTTTATTTTGCAGCTGAGACAGGAGGCAAACAGCACATGGCATTGCTGACTGAGCTGCAAAATCAGAATTGACAAATCCTGGAGAAGAAACTTACCATTGCAAGATCAGGTATTGCTGTGCAGGCTACTGGGCTTCCCCTGTGTTCTCTTGCTGCTGCTGAGCAGCCCATAAGGTCCAGGTGACGTCAGTCTGATTTCTCAGACAAAGCCAATAGGAAACATAATTTTATCATAAAGAAATTAATGTGTTTGCTTAAGAACCAGATGCTTTTCCTTGTCTTGTTTTGATGAGGGCACAGATCAAGAAAGAGACTGGTACTAAAATGCAGCATGTGGAGAAGAACTGAATTTTTCACTACCAATTGTCCTAAACTTCAAAATTATTCAAGATTTAATAGCAAAGACTCACCCATAGCAAGAGTGCTGTTCAAATGTTATGCTCATACATCACAGATTGTGAAATGCAACCAGCACAACTCTTGAAAAAGTGTCTTGACAAAAGCTTAACGGTGACATTTGGGTCCATGTAGATTGATTTGTGCATGATGCTGTTTATAATATTCAGATATCCATGCTGAGGTTAAACAATGGAAACGAAAGCCGACTAAATGTGCATTAATTTCAGATTATTTGTTCAAAGATTAATAAAATGCTCTATCAGTCTTATATGGTTACTAAATAGCTCATTCACTTTGTCGACTCTTCAATCATTAATAAAAGGCTTAGGCTCTGGATGGACTTTTGTGAAGTTCCTTGTGCCACCCAGCGGGCCCAGGTCTGCTCCAGTAGAATTGGGGGGTAGAAGACTGCTAACTCTGAGGAGCCTAAACATCTTGAAGATGGGATATTTTGTCAACTTGTGCAAAAGTGGACTTTATGAGGAAAACAAGGAAGCCCCCTCTGGGACAATCAGATAAAAGGTAACAATTAAGCAAAACTGTCAACATGCCTTGCTTGCCTGACTTGCTGCCTAAAACAAATATCTTTGCTCAGAAGAACTCCATGCCTTTGTTGTTCCTCAATAAATCTGGGGGTTTGAGTCAGTTTGGGGCCTCACTTCATTCTGGCAAAGTCACCTTGCTTCTGACACAGATATTCTCTGTCTCTCATGTCTTCCTTCATCTTCCTCTATCAGGATTTGCTGAGCTTAATCCACCAGACCGTTATGCACAGTATGGCCGGTTAGGCAGAATAGGTAAGAATTAAAAAATACTTGGAGAAATGCTACTTTGGCCAAAACAACATGTACATGTATATGGATACAATGATTGAAATTTTATGAAAAATTTGCACATAAAAAGACAAATTATGAGAAATAGACAAATGAAAATAACTTTTCTAAAGAAACAAATTAATGTAAAATTTCTCCAATTTATGAACTTTACAAATTTTGGCAATGTCACACATTAAAAGAAGAAAAACAGAAATAATTAAATGATATTTAGTTTTTGTGTGCATGCAAATTAGATTGAGATTAGTGGCCTGAAAGTGTTTAAAAATGACTTTTTTCTTTTTCTAGAATTTGATTTTATAATATGTAATAATCAACACTATAAAAACCTAGTTATTTCCAACATGTATTCAGTCTCTTGTTATTAATACGAAATATTCAGATTTAAGGTAAATGAAGAATTATAGCCTATAGGTCTAAAAATCAATCTGATACTCTACAGCATTTCCCAAGATTTCCTAAAATATGATATAAATGGTAAATGAAGATGTTTGTGATGCTTCAATGTGATATATGGTAGAAGATGTACTTATAGGACAGACTTGGAGGACAGAATTCAAGAGATGCTCATTTGGCATGCTGGGTCCTATGTAATGTGAGGATTAATAGTTTGTGCAGCTGAAACCTGATGAGAAATTATGCTTTGAAAAAAGGGCCAAAAAAAAGAAGCAATATAAAGCAAAAAGGCAAATGTTAAAGAGAAATATATAAAAATGTTTTTGCATGTGTATGTTGGTGAGAGACAGAGATGAGAGAGAGAGAGAGAGAGAGAGAGACCGAGACAGAGAGAGAGAGAGAGAGAGAGAGAGAGAGAGAGCAAAAAAGACAGAATACATAGGTATTAGAACTGAATGAAGAGTGACTCAAACAAAATCTTTAGACTATATATTCCTGTTACAGTCTAAATTGTTTTTTCATATGTTGTTGTAGAAAGAATTCTTGCTATTTCCTCTGCAAATCACTGCAGCATGCACTGATTTACTATTTGAAAGTGAAAGTGAAGAAGTAAGCAGCCTCTAGTTACTTAGGTAATCCATTTATAGGACTTATAATCTATTTTTAATTATTCAATCCACATAAACTCATCTGCAGCTAAGAAATAGCTGTTAAGAGCTATGCCATATGTAGTCACAGATGAGTTTATGGTCCCTTGCTTATTAGTGAACAAAGAAAAATTATTAGGACAAAATGAACTGTAGGAGTTCTCCAACTATATAAAGTGATAATTAGAACAACTAATTTCACTTCAAATAATATGAGAAAGAAAACATACTGCAGTATTCTGCAGATCTATGGAAACATCAGACCAAGAATTTATATAACTATTTTTGTTAATTATTGCATAAAATTAAACAAGAATAGTAGAAGTGTTTGAGAATCAGTTATTAAATTAAGATTGGCAAATTTAAACATACTCTCTTCACCTCCATTTTCTCTCATTTTTGCTCTCTCTTGCTTTCCCCGCCTCTGCGTGTCTTTTCTAATTTGGTTGCTAAGTTAAAACAATACTTAAAAGATATGGTGAAGCATAATCAAAGCCAAGAAATGTATTGACTACTCGTTCCATCAATTTCCTTCAGCATATAAATTGCTATTCAGGAGTATTCAAGCCTTTTTAACATCACTAATTGAGAAAAGTTATTGCTATGGATCACCTATTATAGTCCAGAATAATAATTTTCAAACTATTTTCTCTGGGCCTGTGTGTTTCATAGATTTTCACATATTTTTAGTTCACTTTTTAAAGGTATATTTCTGTCATTAAAATTATTATAAAAACTTTACAGTTAAAAAAGCTTACCAGGTACCATTTAGAAACTACTGATACATTGATCTGTAACAATGGTTGCCATCCTTCCCTTATTGAAGCATCTTTTATGGTTGTTAAGTAAGTAGTAAAATAATTTTATCTGTTGCATCTGGCCATCAAAAGTTTCCATATATTTAGGGCAATAGAACAAAATCTAAACTTAAAATATCATCTAAGACTTCCAATCCCCGAAGTCAATGTTCAAGAAATTACCCTATTGTTTCTATAGACTAAATTGTTGATGAATGTGTGCTATGAATTTCAATTACTAGAAAAAATTTTATCCATATAATACTGTTCTCAAAAATCTTTTCTCTAATAATGAGTTTATTGCAAAATTTTACACATATAGATGTTTTCTGCAATTAACACTCCTCAGGTGAAATTTGTTTTTTAAAGCATATATCCCAAATCTTTTTAAAATGCTAATTTGCTAAGTGGAAGTTTGTAATAGGTATAAAAGTCCCCAAAATAAACTTTACTACAGTTGACTTTTATAGACATTTGATGTGACAAGAAAGCTGTTGTCCTCCCCCATACAGAGGACAACAGTTGACATCTTAGAGTTTCAGCATTTTTTGAGTTTCCAGAAGCATCTAGGCTGAGGTCTCCTCAGTGGGCCTAGCCAATGACTGAGTCTGAGGCAGCCCATGAAGCACTCACAGGTTCTCATTTTGTTCAGAACTGCCCTATCCTGCTTCCTTTTCTTTCATCTTCCTCAGGGATTAACCCTGCCCTCTTCCAACCACAAAAGTACTCTGTGTATCTGCTTTTCACAGTACTCAAAGGGTCCTGTTTAGATAAATGTTTATATCTACTTTTCATTTTTGGAATATTTAAAAATTACTGAGCGAATTAATACACAGACAAAAGTGTTTGGAAAACAAATTTGTTTTTAAGTTTCTACAGCCATTTTAAGACCTTTCCAGTTATAGCAAATCTCGTTTTGTCTACTACAGTAAAGAGAAATGCTATAAAGAATACCAGTTTAGTCACCTTTGTAAGCTAGTTAGAGTTCAATGTTTTGGTTAGAAATATGAGAATGTTGAACTATGATTTAAATTTTTACATATTATAGTAAAATATACCGTGGTTCAATAAACTTACATTTTTTAAAAAGGAGAAAACAGGTAAAGTTTAGAAATAAAAAGACATTCCTCTTGATTTTATAATAGGGAATTCATAGAATGAAATTAATGACAGGCTTTTAATTTTAAAGTGTCTATTCATATTTATTTCTTTGTTCTACATTATGGACTTAAAATATTCTGAAGCAGCTCATGGGTAATTCTTACATTGATTATGCTTCAATCCAAAAACCGTATTGTCTGATTCAGTCTGGGTGTAGTTTGGTGACAGAGTATTGCCTAGCAGGTACGAAGACCTGCTATATGTTTTCTCACATAACCCACTTTTCACTTTTTGTTTTGTTTGTTTTGTTTTTTGAGACAAGTTCTTGCTGTGTAGTTCAGGATGATCTTGAAATCACTGTGTGGTCCAGGCTGACCTCTAACTCTTGGCATTCCTCTTGCTCCAGCCTCTTGAGTGTACCACTATGCCTGGCTCATAGTTTTATGCTAAAGTACTTAGCTATCAGATTGTCATAAATATGTGGCTCTATTCATATGGTTTGGGATTAAATCCTTTAGCTCCTCACAGCTAATAAACTCTATGGAGTTCTTCTTACAGTTTGGAAGGCTGAACGGTGAACACATTTTCGAGATTCCTGCTTAGCTCCTGTTGTTAGTGGACACATTTTATGCATCCTCCTAGATTACCTGCTTAGTTCCTCTCATATTTTGTGTTCCAATTTTATTTTAATCAGAAACGTATTAATTGGAATAAGGTATTAGTCTCTATATTGTATTTATTGTGTACATGCAATCAAGTTGTTATTTACATATTAACTTATTTTCCAAAGTATCAAAATTTGTAAGTTAAAAACCATAAAGTGTTTATATGCATAAATACCCTTTCTGAACATGTATTTTAATAATGTTCACTTTACTATATGTGAAACTCATATTACAAAAAATAACGCAAAAGACAACAATAAAAATAAGCTAATTATAGATGTACTGTGAATAAAACATTTAAAGAATCAAGTGAATGACATTTTATGATCTTAGCCTGTTTCCATATAGATGTTTATTGCCAATTACCAGTCTTAATCAAAATTTGAAAACTGTTCTAAAAGCATAAGAAACCTTACTATATTTAAGAAAGAATGTGATATACAGACTGCCAATAATTCATCAACATGTTTTGATTTATTTAAGTTACTTATTCATTTATTGAGGGAAAATTCCATAAAAGTTTGCAAACTGACTTTTATTAGAAGAATGCTGAAAACGGCATGTCCCTATTCTTTGTTATGGCATGGAAAGACCATACTTTTTCCTGTCTGCATGATAAAGTTCCTAAGGTATCTGACAAAACACACTGCCCATTCAGCAATTATGCGATTCCCTCCTGATACAATAAATGCAGTCTTTGTGTCTTTATTCTTAGGCTTATTGTACTGAGTTAAGAGGATTAATGTACTGTTGGATCTCTATTATTTTCTACACTAGGTCAGGAAAAAAAAGATCAGTTTTGCAGAGAAAAAATTACAAGACAATGGTTAATATTTGATACTTTTCTGTTGTTTTAATTAAGCTATGTTTTTAATTCTAAAGTATATTTATAGTGATATTACTTTGGAAGATGAAGCAAGTGATAGAGACTGGAACTAACAGTGTATGCCTTATTCAATTCAGTCCTTGTTTCATTTTGTATGTTCATATCTTCTGCTATAAATTTTCCTGTGACATTGAGTTCTCCATCTAGCATTGTTTCTCCTCAGAAAAATCATTACATCTCCCAGCACAGAATCCTATTTGTTAAAGAAGATGAATAAAATACAGTTAACCCATATGCATAGGTATATTTACAAAAGTTCTTGTAATTCATTAGGTCATTTAATTAAGTATTGTTCAAGTGTTAAGAGCTATTCTTTAAAAGCCATTCATAAAACTTTCCTCAAATATGTGATTCACATACATACATCT
Source organism: Dolichotis patagonum (assembly GCA_004027295.1). NCBI lineage: Eukaryota > Metazoa > Chordata > Mammalia > Rodentia > Caviidae > Dolichotis > Dolichotis patagonum. The sequence continues at coordinate 39,119 of PVJX010014937.1, forward strand.
TCTAGACTCCCTTGGTGATTTCATTCTCTTTCATGTTTTCTACAATCACTGATAACACTCAAATTCATATTTATGACTTATGTTTCCCCCTTGTCCTACAGATCTGTATAGTCAATGGTCTATGATACATGTACTTTGCTTCACTGAAATAATCTTACAATAAAAAATGTATTAGGGAATTAATTTTATCTCTACAAACCATTGTTTCACCTATAGGCTCAATTCTGCAAAACTCCATGACCAATAACTCAACTCTCCAACCTAATTCTGGTCATTACCAGAGAGTCTTACTTTATATTTTGTCTATATACAAACCATCTCTGATTGCTGTTAATTCAATCAGTTTTATACATCTAACATTCTTTCTTTTCTTTCTGTGTTACATATTATTTAAATAGTTTGTTATGAGGCTTCCCAAATTTTGGGCTTTATTTCTCCAATGTGTTCTGCACACTGGCACTAACTTATTCTTCCTTAAATGCATATTTGACCATGTGTGCCCTATTCATTGAAATTCCAACAGTATTTCCTTGCCAGCTATCATCTATATCTCAAAGCTCTATAAACCTCCACAGTCAGCTCCTGCTTCCTTAATTAGACATCATATTCTAGCCACACCCAAGTTCTTCTTTTCTGAATGCTATCATTTGCATAACTCCATAGCATGGCATGAAGTTGTACTATGTCTGAATTAATCTTCTGTGTCTAGAGCTCTTAGAGGTTTTCTATGTGTCTAATAATTCCCAGGTTAGAAATCCCTTAAAAGCATTCTCTGTGCTACATATATTCATCTTTTCCTATATTAATTCTTTCATGTTTTGCATAATGTTTATTTGATCACATATCCTATACTGCTAAGAGACTATAAGCATTATGGAGATAAGAAGGCTTCCATTCCTTGACACTATTGCTTTGGCTTGAATTGGTTGTTTCATCAATATAAATGGGATAACGACTCTTTAGAATAAATATATGATGAATCAAATCCATACAAGTATATCGTTGTTCACTTCAACTGGCAGGTTCATATAAGCATTTATGTACATTCTAAAGACCATTGATGGGCCATGGGTCAGGGATTTAGCTCAGTGGCTTAAGTGCCTGCCTGGAAGGTGCAAGGTCAGGAGTTTAATCCCTGATACAAAAATAAACAAATAAGTAAAATAAAGGCCATCAATTTGGCATTTATATTTGTATCATCATATTGTCATTATTCTCTTGTAGCACAGGTATATTGATAAGGATTGTTACCAGTTAAGTCTACCTTTTACTCCACCTGTCTTTTGGGTTTAGAAATACTTCCACTGGAGTAGTATTTGCTCCAAATAAATAACAAGAGAGAAGAATGAGGGTAGAATATTATTTTTACCAATAGTATTTTTTTAAATCATCAATAGCTCAGGTTTTTCTAACGTTACATGCCATTTTCTTTGGTATTACAGGGCAAATAAACTTTTTAAATTATCTGATGTAATTGTATCAATTTTTATTTTCTATCATTTGAAGTACATTTTGTCACTAAATAAATAACTAATAAGCCTGTAGTTTTTCCAGAAAGTAACTGACATATAATAAGAGTTTAGTGTACAATAAGGTGACAAATATAATTTCTAGACTTTGACATATATATATCTCAGTCTGACAAATTGCAGGTGTTTCAATAAATAATCAAGAAGTTATCTTAAGTGAATGAATGGTTTAATGAAGAAATTAAATTGAGTTAATGGTTGTAAACTGTATTTCTTCCTCAGTCATCTATAGAACGATTTTCAAAATGGCAAAAAGTGAGTTATTTCTATGCCCTTTATCAATTAAAATTTTTACTAAAAGTAATTTTATAAATATTTTAAAAATCCTTTTTGTCAGTTTTAATATAATATTGCCATAATATCCATAGTATACTTTTGATTTTTAACAGATGACGAATGCCATATTGAATTTTCTTAAATTTCCAAAATCCTGCCTTGAGTTACTAATATACTTCTCAAATTTCTATTTTGCGTCAGATTTCTATATTGCAGTTAAAGATTCTTTCCTCCACCATTTCCACAAACAGCCTACTTTTATGATTCTCTTCTTCCTCTTACCTTTTCATCCTTTTTTTCAGGATCCCCTTGTCTTGTCCACTATACTAACCCTCAATTCTTTTTCTGTATTCTTCTGTATTTTTATCGCTTCGCTGTAGCTCATCTGCTTCTATAATTTCAGCCAACATTGCTATTGCTGCTCAAGAAATCAATGAATTGATATTCCATTTAATTTCAAATCTCTAGATTTACTATAGGAAACTAAAATTTTGTTTAAAACACTTACTAGAAAAATAAGAACTGCTTTCAAAATTAATAATTTCAAAGTAGTCTATGAATAGAGTAGATGCATTTTCTAATTTACTCTAAAAAAGGAAGGTCAGATGCCTCATTTTAAACAATGCTTCATTATTGTCATCTCTGCATGTGGGTTGATATATCTACATTTTCAAAAGTTCATGATGACTAGCCCAGAAATAATTCCACACATTTACAGTCAAATGATTTTAGACAATGGTGCCTGGGACACACAATGAAGAAAGGTTAATCTTTATAGTAAATAGTGTTGGTACAATTGGATAACCACACAAGAAGGAAGAAATTATACCCTTATCTCATACAATAAATAAAAATGAAGATAAAATTAAGATATAGACATAAAACCTGATACTGTATAACTGTTACAGGAAAATGTAAGGGTAAGTTCCATAATACTTGTCTGAGCAAATACTTTTTCCGCTGACTCTAAAAACAGGAAACAGAAACAAAATTAGACAAAGAGAATTACATCAAATTAAAACGTTTCTATACAACAAAGGAAATAATCACCAGAGTGAAGAACTGCACATAAACTGAGAGAATCTATTTGGAAGTCATATGTTAATATAAGATTAATATCCAAAGTAAAACAAGAAGTCAATTTAATAGGAAGAAAATGAAAAATTCATTTTAAAATGGACAAATGATATGAAGATATACTTTTCAAGACGTGAAGTATTCAACAAGTATGTGAAAAAAATGAATGTTTGTACAATTATATCAACTAAATTCACTTATCAAGCAGTTATATTTTATATTTTAAACTAATTGTCAAGTAACAAATATTCCTAAATTTTCATTTATTTTTTGACTAGTCAATTACTTCTAACAATATGAAGAGCAGAACAGACTCTTGAAGTTAGGAGTCTGAGCTCTAGAATGTGAGGAACTCGTGTATCTGTTTGATCTTGAGTGCTGTGTGACACTAGATAAGCTGCTCACCTTCCTAAACCTGTTCTCCTACCTGTCAATGGGTTAATCACATGTTTTAATTAATTAAGTTGATTAGTACATTTTAGGTATACTTAATGAATACATTCATCATAAGTAATTTGCTCCTGTGGATGATATATCTTGATTCTTCCTTTTTCTGCAATCCCCTCCCTTTGTCCCCTCCTCCTTTCCTTATTTACAAAAGCTTTGTTTCCATTTTTTCATTTTTTGTTTTAATTTGCCCTTCCTGTCTTTCCATCTTCTCCTTCCCTAGTTTCCCTCCTATTTGAACATTTTCTTCCTATTTCACAAGATCTATCATACATTTTGGTACTTATATTCACTTTCAGTTTCTTACATGAGAGAAACTATGTGGTATTTGCACATGTGTCTGGTTTGTTTCACTTAAGGGTATGTTCTCCAGGTGCATCCAATGAGATAGAAATGTCTCAAGGTCATCTTTACTTATCACATTTAAATTTTTCTGATTATATATTGGGAATTCAGAGGTGCATTTGGAAATTACAGCACAATATGTCATTCAACAATAGAGTAAATATATAAATTTCAAAGTATCAGACAGTTTAAAACTTAGCAGGAAAAACTGGTATGGGAGAAAAGAGAATGAATGAAGGAAAAAAATCATATATATATACACACACACACACATACACACATACACATATGCACACATGCACAAGACAGATGATTATACTCCTAATCTCTGTTGGTTCCTCAAAAAGAATGGTTTGTGTTTTCCTTGTTTGATCATTTTTACATACCTGTATTTTATAATCTGAGCGACTACTTTGAAGATATCAATACATAATATATAAACCATTGTTAACCTCCTATTATTTTGTTTTGAAATTCTGTATCACCATTTTTATTTTTTTGTTTAAAAACAAAACACCAAAAATTAGTGTATGAAACATCTCATCAGGATTTTCAAGAATAGGGGTCATATCTCTAGGAATAAGTCAAGAATTCATTTGAAAATAGAATTCTAATAAAGAATGCATTTTACATGTGCAGTAAATTTATATCAAAGAAGAATCTTCACAGTTAGCAAGCTCATTTGGTTAATCTGATGCTTACAGTGCAAATGTTTATGACTCACTGTGTTAGATGAGTAATATATTTTACAGTCATCATTCACAGTGCTTTTGAGCATATTTATTTCATTCAATTCTAATAATATGAGGTTGTCTTTTCTTTTCTTCTTTTTTCTTCTGTACTGAGGCTTGAATTCAAGGACTTATGCTGACTAACTAAGCAAGTGCTCCACCACTGAGCTCTAGTTGCAGATATATATATATATATAT
>PVJX010014938.1:0-43712 GCA_004027295.1 Dolichotis patagonum
GGCTCACCTTGTAATCCCAGCACTCAGGAGGCTGAGGCAAGAATTTCACTAGGAGTTGGAGGCCAGCCTGGGCTGCATAGTGAGTCCAGGGCCATCCTGGGCTACATGATGAAACGTGTGTCCAAACTCTACAGGAGAAAATGAAGTGCAGAGAAACCTGGCACCTGGCTGCGCACAGTGAGAACAGGAACAGCCCTGGGGAAGAGAGGCCACCAGCAAAAGCAGGTGTCCGGTGGCCGAAGCCACCAGGGGCCGAGTGTGGAGGGAGCACCTGCATGGGGCAGGGGAGGCCCAGAGGCAGGAGAAAGGCAGCTGGGCGAGGGCTTCTACAGCTACGCTAAACCAAACTGAAAGCCAGGCCTTAAATGAGTCAAACAAAGGGCTCAAATAATTAACTTAAGTAAACCACTGGGGCCTAATGAAATACAAGAGACGAAAAGCAGGTCCATGAACAAACCCGAGAAGCCCTGGAGGAAGCGAGCTACAAACGAAGCAGCTGTTTCCAGACCTGGAGGCCTCCGGCTTCTGTCACACTCGCCTACGTGGTCCAGTCCTGGACCCTCAGCATCTGTGGCCTTTTCTGCCTTTCAGAGCCCCGACAGCTTTTTTTTTTTCCTCTTACACATTCAGCCCTTCCCCCACCTCTTGCTGCTTGCTGATTTCTTGGCTTCGATCTTCACCACCCTGAAACCCACACCCAGGAGCAGAGGAGACCTGGTCACAGAGCAGCCCAGCTGTGGAGAGCGCGCTCTGGCCAGCAAAAGGCGCAAAGAGAGACTCAGAGTCACCAGATGAGAAATGCACCCAGGGAGGAAGTCAGGCCGCTGGGAAGAGGGAAGCCCAATGCCCTGGAAGACTCGAGGGCCTTCCTGCTCTCCTCACCCCCTCCAAAAGTGACACTGAAAGTGCTACACTGACAGGAGAGGCTGCCACGGGAGCCGAAAACTTGCACAGAAGAAAATGAAATCTGCTCTCTCATGACAAAAACCAGAAAGCAAACATCAGCACAGCTCAGCTGGCCACAGCCCCGCTTCCCAGGAAGAGACTGCAGGCCACAGCCAAGTGGAACCCGACGGGCACACAGGCGCGGGTCTGAAATCTCAGCGCTGACAACGCAAGTGCAGGGGCAGGAAGAAGGGACAGCGCTGGCAGAAATCACTAAAGAAGTGGACAGACAGACAAAATCAGCCCAGAAACGAGTGTAAGTCACGAGCCGCCCAAGGAAGAGAGGGCAGAGAGGTGGTAAAGCAGCCACCAGAAGGTGAGCAGGACAATGAAAGAAACCCAGCGCCAGAGGGACAACGGGCCATGGGGTGGGAGGAGGGGTGACCGGCACCAGGGCAGAGCAGACGGGCCATCCCGAAAGCCGTGCTCCAGTGAAATGTTCCAGAAACAAAGACCAGGTCCGCGCAGAGGAGGCCATGGCCCCGGGGACGTCCGGAGAGTGAGCCTGGAGTGACAGACTCCGAGAAAATTCCCAGTAGAACTTCCGTGTCTGGCAAAGCAGAATCGGGCTTTCTACGCACAAGAGCCAGCCCAGGACGGGACTGGCCAGGAGGGCAGCGGAGCAGCCTCATCACGGCATCAGTGAGAAGAGGCCCGGGCAGTCAGGTTTCTTTCCCAGGAGAAAATGGCCCCAGGTCTGAGCGAGTTGGGCTGCTGTGTGTGCAGGGCCTCTGCTCACAGCCGCAGGGCGCACCGCCCGGAGGGGGCGGCAGCCCGACCTCCTTCCAGCAGCGTTTGGGAGCTGCCCATCCACAGGCCCCTGTCAAACAGCTTCCCTCCACTCACGCAGCTCTCGCAGCTCTGGAGACCATTAACACAGGCGGAGGGCGGGTCTGTTAGGTCCGTGGGTTTGGCAGTTCTGGCCGATGACTGGTCGGCCCCATTTTGGCCCTGGGTGAGGCGGCCATCAGGGCAGGGCAACCTGGTGGGGCAAAGCTGGCATAGCATGAGCCAGGCAGCCAAGAAAGAATAAAGAGGGAGGGGCGAGGGAAGAGAGGGAAGGGGGGCAGGGGAGGGGCAGCCCTGGGTCTTGCCTTCCCACCAGTGATCTGCACACTTCCCACCCTCCAAAGGTTCCACCTTCCAATGGCACCACCCTGAGGACTAAGCCTTTGACACATGGGGCTTTGGGGGATGCCCGAGACCCACACTACAGCAGGGCCTTTCCCGCCTCAGAGAGGAAGTGTTTACACTGGAACGGGACACTTGTCTCCCTCTCTCCCTAGGGGTGCGGGATATGTGTGTAGCAGTTTCCCACAGTTTGGGGCTCCTTCCTGTGGTGCAAAGCTCCCTTCTGCACAGGCAGGGTCCCCAAGTGGGGAGTGGGCCACAGCCAGGCTGTGTGAAGGTGCTCTGTGCACACACCGGATCTCCCCCATCAGAAGTCATGAGCTCCCATGTGGGGTAAGAAAAATACACAGGTACACAAATACATCCATATCCAGCCAAGCTGCCTTCAAGCATGGAGCACGGAGAAGAGTTTTAAATGTACAAGAATTTAGGGAATTCTGAATCACAAGCCTTTCTCTAGGAATTTTCTCAAGGATTAACTTCATCCAACCCAAAAGATAACTGGAAAATTTCACAAAAGATCTATCGTGGGAAGAAAGTAAAAGACTCATATACCAGTGTGACACTTTGTGACAAAAGAGAGTATGCAACTCTGAAAAATCACAGGAGAGAGACAAAGGGGAAAGTACTGTGACTTCATTAGTTGTCACATGAATCACTGCTGGAGGACACATGTGACCGTTCAGACCTGGAATGTCCTCAGCATTCTCATGTGCTCAGAGATAGGACTTTCAGAAGGGGATTAGACCGTGGAGTCCTGCACTCATCAAGGACGATGCTGGAACGGTTAAAATTGGGGTCCACTGATCAGCTCAGTGGTGGAATGTACTGTCAGGAGGCGGGGCCTGGGCAGAAGAGGCGGTCGCTGGGGTGTGACCTGAAAAGGCGCCTCTCCCTCACAGCTCCTCCCTTCTCTCTCTGCCTTGTGGTCACTGCAACATGAGCAGCTTTCTCTACACCAAACCCCTCCACCATGCATTTCTGCAGCCTGCAGACAGGGACTGAAACTTCTGAAACTGTAACTCAAAATAAACCTCTCCTACTTTAACTTGTGGGTGTCGGGAATTTTGTCCCAAAAATGAAAGAATAACTAAGATAGATTTAGGTATCAGGAGTGGGGTCATTATTGTGAATGTACTTGACCACATGGTTTAAAAATCTTTGGAACTAGTTCCCATGAGGATTTTGGAAAGGTTTGGAGATGCTGGCTGGGAAAGCCCTAGAATGATATAAACTGACCTTGAACAGAGATTTCAGTCAGAGTTTAGAAGCCAGAATGCCAACAGAAATGCCGAGTGTAAAAACCAGGCTCAGGTGAGTCAGCTGGGAAGAAGGACCCTTTGGCAGCTGAACTTGAGGCTATGTATATTATGCTCTGGCTGAAAATTTATCTTCATTTGGCCCAAGTTGTGAGACTTTTAAGAGTGGTGCACTAGTTAATCTGGAGGAGGAAATTTCAAGGCAGCCCAATGTTCAGGTTATAGTACAGACAATGCTGGGCTCTTTTAGTCATTCTGCCATGAGAATCATGACCAAAAAGTAGAGCTGAATAATTTGAAAATTTTGTTTGTGGTCAGAAGGGAAGCACCTTTAAAGTTGGGGCTTGTAAGTTTAGGACTTGTAAAGTTGGAGCCTAGGAGAGCTTGGTTTTTGAAAAGATTAGTGTTACAAAGGATGCAAGTACTTTGCATCAGAATAATACCAAAAGTGCCTTGAGGACAGCTCATAAATCAGCACAACCTACCCTCTCCGCAGGCTCAAATGTGCAAAAGTAAAAGACTTTGCTTTGCAGAGAGCCCTGCAGGGCATCCTTTTTGAGAAGGCCCACCTGGAGAATTGGTTCTCTGGGGTTTGATTTACAGTACTCAGGTATCCAGACTCTCAGGCCTCTATAGCTATGATCCAAAGGGGCCTAGCTGTTACATGAGCTGACAGCAGACCTTGGTGTCATTTATGTGGTGTTATTTATGTGGTGTGGGTCTCTCAGGTATGCAGCATGCAAAATTCACAGGGTCACGGACGCTTCTACCTTGATTTCAGAAGGTATAGGAGGCCAGGAGTGTGCGTGCCCCCGAATAACAGTGTGTGAAGCTGTAAGAATAAAGCCAAAAGTGCAGTGGACACTCCAGAAAGTTGGCTAGGTCAAGAACATAGAATGTCTGCTGAGGAAAGCTACAGGGGGTGAGCAGAGCTGCCACAAGAAAGAGGCCATGAGAGCTGCAACCAGCAATGCCACAGGGCTGAGGAAGCCCAAGCCCTCTGAGCTCACCTCTGGTCGTGACAGCTGCCCTGGGTGCTGGACACAGAGCTACAGGATTTAACATTTACCCTGCTGGGTGTTGGTCTTGCTTTGGTATCATTCTCTTCTATGCCTCTGTTCATTCCTTTTGGCATGAGAATGGTTATTCTGTGCCATTTTATGTTCAAACCGTTTAACTTTCTTTTAGATTTACACAGGGTCTCACAACTAAGTGTTTGCCTTGAGTTCCAGAGGAGACTTTGGACTTAGACTATTCAGCAATGCTGGAACAGTTAAAACTTTAGTAACTTTGAGAGATGGGCTAAATGCATTTTGCATCAAGATGTGTGCATGAGTCTTTTGGGGGCCAGAGAAACAACATGTTATGGATTGAAAACTTAACACCAGCCGGATTAAATCACCATGGTGCTGGGTGTAGATGCTCCACCTGAGGAAAGTTGCCAGCATAAATAGAGATATGGAGAAGGAGGCATAAAGACGTTGAGGTATTGAGGCATTGTGAGTTCTCCTATGTGTTGCTGTTTGAACTGTTGGTTCTCCTGGAGAAGCTCGGTCCTCTGAAGGTGACCCGCAAGCCCAGAGCCAGCAAGGGGTGGGGAGGCGCTGACAGCCTGGGGAGGCCGGCCCGCTGGCACCACTGCGCCCTCAGGTGCAGAAGGCCTGGGACACTGACATGCTGGCTACAAAGTCCTAGGAAGCTCCTACCCCCAAACTGACTTAAGCAGAGATAGAAACACAACCATTTCCAGAGAATAAACATACAGCACCAGCGTGCTGGCAGCTCACAGTGGGAGGTCTGTGGGCAGAGGAACACTTGATGTGGCGGAGGTAGGCTGTGTGTTTCTGTATTCCTTAACTTCCTATCATGCAATAATTATAGATTTGCAGGAAGTTGCAAAAATGTACAGGGGAAGTCGGGTATGGTGGTACTCCCCTGTAATCCTAGCACTCAGGAGGCTGAGGCAGGATTGCCACAAATTCAAGGCCAGCCTGAGCTACACAGTGAGTCTTAGGCAAGTTTGAATGGCATAGTGAGACCTGTCTCAAAAAAAAACCAAAAAACTGTGCAGGGGAGTCCCACGCACCCTTCAGGGCAGCCTCTGTCCTCCAGCACACCGTGGTGACCCACAGAGGCATCACCTGCCCCACCTGGCACATGTCAGCGCCCCAGATGCCCAGGAAGGAGCAGGGATTTGGTGTAATTGACACCGTCCCCGCAGCAGGCATGCGACGGAAGCCTCATTTTCACATGTTAGAAAAATCTTAAGAATAAGTGTGAAGACAAATAGAAATAGAATTTAATATAGTCACATAATGGTAGAGAAGAAAAAAATACAGAAACATCCATTAACCCAAGAGAAATCAGAAATAGATGAAGAAACAAAAATCACAGGAAATGAGAATCATAAAATAGAATTGTAGCATAATTCCAAATGCGTCAGTAAATGCACATGAACTGAACTTGCATGTTTAAACAGAGATTCAGCAAAGTCAGATCCAGACATATAGCTTCATACGAGACACCTAATAAGAGAAGACAGAAAACTGAAGCTTCAAAAAGGAAGAAAACATTCATTTAGTAAGTGCCATTTTATTGTCTTGAGTTTTACAAAGCTATCGCACCACGAGACCAAGTAATTTCAAGTAAAAAAACCATTAGTAAGGATTAAGGGAATTACAACACGTTGGTAAATACAGCTTCAAATACATATAAATAAATGCACGGTATTAAAACAATCACATCCACAGTGGATGATGTTAATGATCATTTCATCGCCGAAATAGCTTAAAGAATCAGAAAGGTAGAGAAGCAGGAAGCAACCGCAGGCAGCAGGCGCCAGTGAGGGAGGGCTAGCACTGCACCCGTGGGGATCCAGGGCCTGGACCCACGAGTTGCACTAGGATAAGAAACTAAGAGTCTCGATTTAAGAATCCAAGTCAGAGCCTGTAATCCCAACACCTGGGAGACTGATGCAGGAGGGTCGCAGGAGTTCAAGGTCAGCCTGGGCCACACAGAGTTCACAGCTAGCCTAAGCTACACAGCAAGGCCCTGTCTCAAACAAACAAACAAACAAACAAACAAGCAAACAGAATCCAAGTCAGGAACTAGGAAAAGAATAGTGGGATAAGCCCAGGAGAGAGAGGGAACCAACCGCAGGGGTCAAGGCAAGAACACAGGAGCCAGGGGACCAGAAGGAGTCTCCAGCCAGGCGCTGGCACAAGTCTTCGTAGAGGGCAGAGAGGCTGGGTTGGCTTGGCCACACACCAACAGCTTTGCCGCAGTTACCGCTCGGATACAAATGCGTGCTAATCCCCATTATTACTTGTAAGTGCTTTCTCCTTCCCAACCGTGGGCCCTACCGGCCTTTTGTTATTGACTCCTAAGCGTCATACTTTAGATCTAAAGCGTCCCCGAAATGTCTCCCGCGTGTGGAAGGTGACTGGATTCTGGGGTTGCTATGGGCAGAGTCAGGATGGAAATGTGTGCCACGAGGAGGCCGGGCCTGAGCGGAGGGGCGTGGCCTTTGCGGAGGAGGCGTGGCCTGGGCGTGGCTTGTGGGCGTGGCCGAGAAGGGCTTCTCCAGATCTCTGGCCTCCTTGTCCTGGGCACCTTCCCGCCAGCAGCCCGGTTCCCCCAGGCACTTCCACCTGAGTCAGCCCACCAGGGCTGAATCTGTTAAAACAGTCGAAGTACAGCCCTCCTCCATTAAACTGTGAGTGTTAGATATTCTGTCCCACTGGCAAGAACTTAAGATAAATTCACCGCAGTGATCAGAGGTCGGGCCCCGGGCTCCCCGTCCGCGTTTCTGGCACTTGCTCCCCTTGGCCAGCAGTCTCGGGTGCTGAGGAGAGGGTGCAGCCTCTAGCACTGAGCTGCCCGCCTGGCCACAGAAGCCCGCTCTACCGGCTCACTGTCCCTGTCCCTGCAGACACTTGCAGTGTGACAGCCCACCTGTGGAAACGAAGTTCACACTGTGTTTCGTGGAAGTGTAAGTGCAGATGCTGCGCGCAGCAAGCAGCTGGGCAACCACCCGCGGGGGCACCGGCGTGGGCTGTTTAACAACCGGCCTGGGAACTCGGGCTTCGCAAGAGGAGGTGTAAACTCATCCCTGTCCCAGGCCACGTGCTCACCACATCCCACGGGAGGCAAACCGGACCCCATTGAAGACAGCTTCGGAGAACACCTGTGCGATACTACAGACAGCGGTTTCCTACACCACCGACTCAACAGACGGCAGAGGAATCTGTTTCATTTCAGTTATAAAATATCCGAATGTCAAAAAGATCCCGCAAAGTGAAAAGACAGGCAGAAGACCTAGAGAAAAGCTTTGCAATGTTTATGATTCATGAAGAAGTCGAATCCAGAATCTATAGAGTTCCCATAAAAATGGATTTAAAAGAAAAAAGCCCTGCAACCCAGGTACAAAAGTGAGGGGGCCCCTTGGGAGGGAGGGGCGGCCTCGGGACAGATGCTGGGCCCTGTCACCTACACCCTTTCCTCACCCCGCCCCAACTCGAAACAGGGGCCCTGGGGACAGGCTCGTACCCCATCTCTCCTGAGGCAGCCAGCTGCAAGCCCTGTCCCCAGCCCCTGCCACCCATCTTGCCCTCGGGCTCTTCTCTCCCTCCTCCAGGAGAACTGGGGGAAGGAGTTTCGCTCATTCCCCCAAACCTTGGCAGCAAGAGCCACCGAGCCCGGGAAGGACTAGGAGCAGTGCCTGTCCATGTTGCAGCCACTCCAGGCCTGGAGACTCCAGCGAGGAACCAAGTGCAGCCTCTCAGCCACAGTCCTGCAGGCACTGCGCTCCCAGGGTCACACAGCTGTCACATCGGCTGTCTAAGGGAAGCGGCCAAACACAAGCACCACCACCTCTCACCTCCATTTGGGGGCGCTGCTTCCTGCACATCATCACTAGCAGCGGTTCCCAACAGATCCCCATGTCTGCCTCCCATGAGGAAGGTGCAAGCTGGGCTCCCTCCAAGCCACCCGTGCCCCAGGCGGTGACCCTGCCGCCTGGTCCTGGCCAAAGTACACACAGGGACAGCTTCGGCCTGGCATGGGGTGATGACCCAGCTCCTACTCATTGTCCCACCCTGGGAGCCTTCTGTGGTCTCTGCCTGGGGTGGCTCAGCCTTCCCGGCACCCCAGGCCCAGCCTGCCTCACCCTTCCCCCGCTGCAGACTGCCAGGCTGTGCCCAGCTTCTAACGACCTCTAGCCAGCCCCCGCCTGGTTCTTGACAAACTCAGCCCAATCCATCTTCTCTCCCAGAGGCCTGGGACGCTCCAGAGAATGTGGCACTGATTAAATGACCATAATGGACAACATCCGTCAGCCGTCAGAGGACAGGCACGGCTGCAAACTGTTCCATAGTCCCTGCAGGCATCCCATGTACCTGCTGTCCCTCGCCGGACCACATTCCGCTAGAGGTCTCCTGTGATGGCTAGACGTGCAGACCAGCCCACACGGAGTGGGCTACTGGGCCCCTCACCTTCCTCATCAAACCTCCTGACGTCCACTGCCCTGGGCCGGCACTGCCTTGGCCCCGTTCTGGGGCCCTGGCCACCCACTGGAGAGGGAAGGAGCCAGCTTTGACTGATCCCTTAACAATGGCCATGGCTACTGTCCTCGTGTTAGAGAGGGGAACTGAAGCTCAGAGAGATGAGGCATCAGCCCGGACTCACAGTGATCCCCAGGCCGGTGCCTCTGGGGCCAAGAAAAGCCTGTCCTTCCAGAGGCAGGGCCTCCAGACAGCTGCACCCCACAGCCTGCTGACCCCTCTGGGAACCAGACCCAATCCAGCAGGAGAGGCCCGGAGGAGAGGGGAGTGGCCACCTCTCCAAGTAGCCAGTGATGCTTCGAGGGGCCCTGTGCTGTACAGGGTGGGTGGCCACCCCTCCAGACTCAGCAGTGGGGAAGCCAGTGGCGGCTGAGGGTCCCCAGGGAGAAGCTGAAATGGGAACCCACAGTGGGGGTGGGACCAGACAGGAGACAGTGCCCACTCTGCATGTCCCTGCCTGAAGTGGAGAGAGGTCAGCGTCCAGCAGACACCAGGGGAAAAGGGGTCACCAGAGATCTTATAGCCGCCCAGGTGGCAAGCACCCCCAAAAGGCCTGATCCAGGTGTCTGAGGAGACCGTAGAGTGCCAGGTCTCCCCAAGGACCTGAGGGGGGTTCTGCCAGGTGGACGGGAAAAGACACACAGAAGGTGGGCGGAGTAGCCCCTGGAGATGGGTCCCATCCACCTGTGGGGCACCCTGTCCTCAGTGGGCTGAGAGCACAGGAGGCCAGTGAGCTGGGCCAAGTGGCCCAGGACCCTGCTGCCCTCAGGGCCACCTGACTCCTTGTGCAGCATGCTGTCCTGCAGGGCCACCTGTCCCCATGAGCAGGCGTGAGTCTCATCACAAGGCCCTGCCTCTGCCCTCCTTTAACCCAATCACATGCTTGCTCCACACACAGTGACCCTGGCTAGGGCCAGCACAGGACTTGGGACACCAGGTGTCCAGTCCAGGATGCCAAGCCAGTGCCTATTTCCTGTCCCCCCTGTAGTGCCTGCCTGGCCCCAGAGGTGTGGTAGGGCGGCAGGGTGAGCATGCATGCCACCTGGTGAGGGTCCAGGGGTGTCCCTGGCAGGAGGAGCCCAACACAGGGGTCCAGAGTGGCAGGGCACAAGAGGGCAGAGGGGACGCTCCTCACGGCCCTAGCATGAAGCCGCAGGAACCATAGGACATCTGTGTCTCTACATGTCTGTTCTCACCACCTCTTGCACCCCAGGGGGAGCTGGCAGGGGGACCCACTTCCATCCCAGGCACTTCTGTGGGTTCCCAGGACCCTGCCAGGGACCCCGGCTGCCCCTGCCACATGACCACGCCACCCTCTCCACCACGGAACACCTCCTGGGCAGAGCACCCAGCGCTGGGGCAGGACAGCTAGAGGAGCCTCTTACTGGGGCTCAGCCCAGCAGCCAGGGTCTCCTGCCCTGTCCCTGCCCCTCTGCGCCTGAGCACTCACGGCATTGTGGATTTACTGGCCTGCATGGGCTGCTCTCTGAGCCGCTGCCTTTTATTTTATGACTGAATTAACGTTATATACACAAGAGCACATTTAAGACACCCACTGGAGGAGAGCAGAAAGGGATAAATTTCACAGGCGCGCCCAGGCCATTAATGCGCACCCATCCGTCTTCCCTGCTGACCTCCATCCTGGCAGCAGCGCCCAGGAAGCGCTGCCTGCCTGCTCAGGATTACAGCACACTAATTTGCCCACGTTCCAGATATTTCGGGTTTCATAACTTTTATATGCAAATCAATAAAAACCCTTTGCATTCTCACTTAAATCACTGAATAATTAAACAGGCTGAGCCCCCCACCGCCAAGGCCCAGCCGGGAGAGTGGTGGGCACCCACCAGGAGAGCCAACCCAGGGCCACCGCTGTGACCCAACCTTAGGTACCACCTTGCTCCCAAGACAGCTAGGGCTGGGGCTGGCAAGCAGGAGCAGAAGAGGGACGGGCTTTGCCCACAGGGCTGGACACATGACCATCCACCACCACTGGGGCTGCGGGGTCCCAGGCCCCATCCCTGTTCCTGGCCCAGGAGCCCCAGCCTGGGGCCTTCGGCTGGGCCCCTCCTGCTTCCATCACAGCCCTCCCTGTGTGGACAGCCCAGGACTCTGCTTGCTCAGAGCTGGGACCACACATTGCCCCACAGAAGGAGACCAGGCAGGGCCACCAGGGACAGACTGGGACCCTCGGGGAGACCGAGCACAGAGTGGACACAGCAGGCACCAGCAGCCAGCAGCCGGGCCTCCTCCTCTGGGGCTCAGCACGTGACAAAGTGCCCCGTGGTATTTGTGCCTCACAGTGGGGGCCCATGTGCACTGCACTGCACTCTCATCAAGGAACTGCAGCTGCGCTCTTGCAGTTTCCAGAGGACCCAGCACTGTCACAGGCCCACCCTGGGGCCTCCCGGGACCCATCCCCTCCAATGCCACCCACTGCAGGCTTCAGTGCACAATGAGGGCAGCATCCTCCCCTCGGGCCACACTCAGCCTCTGCCTCAGGAAGACCGGGGCCTGGGGTGCAGTAGGCACTGGTCAGGCCTTTGGGCCTCCCCTCCCCCAACTCCCCATGACCCATGGCCTATGACCTGTGACCTGCACGACACCAGCTCCTCCTTTATGCCTTCAGGGAACCCTAATCCCTGGGTGCAGAGCACAGAGTCCCTTAGGAGGGCCTCAGGGGTGTGCCCTCCCCCCCTCAGCACCTCAGTCCCCAGCTTCTGTCCAGGGCCACCCCATGGTTCACAAGTGCAGACCCAAGCTTTCCCAGCTTGCTCACAAGGCTGCACAGGCCTGCTGATCGAAGCATGGGTAGGAGGAGCAGGAGAGGAAAGGTCACTCAGCTCCTAACAGAGACACTGAACAATGGCCAGGCAGACGGACGTCCACTGACCAAACCCCAAGAAAGGAGAGTGGACCGCACCTGCGAGCCTTCCCCCCAGGCCCAGGAGAGTGGGAGCAGCCATGTCACAGCAGCCTGGCAGGGACCCTTCGTCACCATCTCAGGAATGCCACCCCTCACGCACCCGTCACCCCAGTGGCGCGGAGACCCAGTGACACCAAGCTAGACTCTGACTCCGAAGCGCCAGTTCTGAGCTCTGTGAAGACTCGTTTATTTTGCTTTTGTTTTCCTTTTTATGTATGCGTAAGAGTGAGCTGTGATAAAATCCTATGATGGAGTAAGTCCGGCGGCGCTCCCCCGTGAATATAAAGCAGAGCTCCGTATGATCAGGCACTGTCACTGCTTCACAGGCGGCACTTCCTCTTTCTCACAGGCGCATAAAGCAGCAGGCACCTCACAATCAATGGCATTTAACAAAACGGCCAAAAAGGACAACACACAGTCCGGCACAGCTCCCCAAGCCCTGGACCCAGGGACCCAGGGACCCAGGGACCCGGGACCCAGGGACCCAGGGACCCAGGGACCCCCTACCCAGGGACCCAGGGACCCAGGGACCCAGGGACCCAGGGACCCAGGACCCAGGGACCAAGGGACCAAGGGACCCAGGACCCAGTACCCAGTACCCAGGACCCAGGGCCAGAGCGCACAGGGATGGTCCCACGCACAGAGCGCAGGGCTGTGGCGGGCTGACACCAGTCTGTGATGGCTAAACTCACAGCACTGCAGGTGGAAGAGGACACCCTGCCTCGAGAAACCACCTCCCGCAGACGTCAGCCACAACCACCTCGAGGTCCGGAGTGGACGAGAGGGCCCTGGTCACCCTCGGCTGATGAATCCTGAGAGCCCAGCAAGAGCCCCAAGCCCAGAGACTGAAGCAGGAGCCTGGGTGGGCAAGGAAGGGGTCATGACCGGGGACAAGGCCACTGTCACTGCACAGTGCTGCAACTGTGACAGGGAACCCCCAGGACACACTCCCAAGAAGAAGCCACCAGTCGGTCCTGCTCCTCCACACCCTCGGTGAGCAGCCAGGAAACAGGACCAAGGTGCAGCTGGAGCCACCGAGACGCGGGAACTTCACCGCCCCACGAGCTGGCACCCATGGGGAAGGCGTGGGGCGCAGCACAGAGGGTCCCCAAATCCGCTACCGTGTTGGCACCTCTGGGCCCTTTTAGGACACCACACAGCCCCTTGCTGAGCAGCTGGGGATGAACAGAAGGGACGCAACGTAGAGGTCAGTGGTACCCACCAGACAGGCAAACGACACGGCCGAAGCAAGCCGGCCACTGTGCCCGAAAGGGCCATGCAGACTGCGAACTGAGCTCAAAAGTGGTCCGAAGTGGAGGGGCACCGGACAGGGAAAGCGGCTGGTTATGAGCAGGAAGGTCACGTTAGACCCCGCTGACGCCATCTAGATCGCTGGCCGCAGGGTAGACACTGGACAGAGCTCGATTCTGGGCCCGGTAACCTCCCCCACACCCGGAGAGCGACGCCCCCGCCACAGAGCAGACCGACGGGCAGGGCCTGGGCTCTGGCATCACAGCCGCATCCCTTCCCTGTGTGTGACCCACAGAGCCCAGGGGTGGGGCGCGCTGGACACGCAGACTCACCACGGGAGATGAGAGCCTTGGCCAGGGGCTTCCCGGGTCCTAATGAGTCACCAGGGCCACTCTGTGGGTCTCAGGCTCCGTGGGAGCCAGCAGGGCAGGCTGGGGCCACCGCCTGCAAAGTGCAGCCCTCAGAATCAGCCCTCCAGACCCCCTGGGACCTCCCTGCCACCCCAGCACGGCCCCAGACAGGTTCTCTGAGAGAAGCAACCTCCTTCAGACTAACGTTTAATTGGGAATTAATATTCATGAGGCTCTTGGAGGACACGCCGCGTTTAATAAATATTAACTCAGGGTGGCCCCCTCCCCCACCCCCTTAATTCCTCATTTGCAGCATGTATTATTCACTCCCTCATGGGTACTGCCCCCCGCACTGGCCACCCACTCCGTCCACACACACCCTCCCCAAGACCCGCTCCTGGCCTGACCCAGGTTTCCCTCCCTGCGCGTTCACATCTGTGGATGGAGCTTGGGCGTCCCCAAGTGGCCAGTTTGAGTATGACCTCAGCTGCCCCAAGGGGGAGGATGGGAAATGCCTTGCAGGGTTTGGGTGCCATATACCTACCCAGATGCACCTGTGAGGCCCCTGCTGACTGGAGGTATCAGGCCCCTGTGATGCCTCCCAGGCAGCACCCATGACTTCCTGACCCTCACAGCCTCCATCTCCCCTCTGGTGCCCGAGGGAAGAGTGAAGGGAAGTGAGCTGTCTTCGCATCTCTGCTCCCCACGGGCCTCCCACCCCCCCCCACCCAGGGACCCAGGTCCTGAGACACCAGCTGTACCCAGCACTCAGCAACCACCCTGCTGCCGCCCCAGCCAGGCTCCCAAGCAGAGGGTGGGGAAGCAGGACTACAGACTAGGGGGTCTCCTGGAGGTGGAGACCCTCAGTCAGGACAGCACTGGGGAGTGAGGAGGCCTGGGGCCCCTCTTCCTGGACCCCATCCCCAACCATCCCCGGGAGGAGGCAGGCAAGTTGGGGAAACAGAGCAGGTCCCTAACGCCTTGGGCTTCCCAGAGACACCCAGAGGCCCCAGGGGTCCCCTGCTCCTTACCTGCCCTCCTCGGTCATAGCAGGGACCCCAAGGACCCCATGTGGCTCATCACATGGATCCTGCAGGGCAAAGTCCGTGCCCAGCCTCACCTGGGCAGCACTCATCCTTGCGCTTCCTCCCTGTCCAGCGGGTCAGGGAGCCACTTCTGGTCGGTAGAGGCCGGAGCATGGCATATGGTTCTGACCAGGTCCGCACAGAACCTGGCCTGGCCAGGGCAGCTGTTGGCTGCTGGGCCGAGGATGGCACAGGACCAGGCCTAGTGAGACTTGGAGGGAGACCTGAGCAGTGGGTGACCCCACATGGTGGCCTGCAGCGGGAGCCAGGCCTGGCCGCATCCGTCCCTCCCCACCCTCTGTGCTCCCAGCCAGTGCCACGCCTGCTACCCCTCCTCAGGCCCCTGCCTGGTGTCCCCACAGCCTGTGACCCACAGCCTCGCAGGGGTCCCAGAGGGACACAACAGAGAAACCTCCCGGTGCCACCCCTGGGCTCCCAGGCCCCCAGGACGCAAGGGCCTTGCCAGCCTTGGCTGAGCGGGAACAGTGCAGGACAAGTGAGTGAGCAAGTGAATTACTGCCAAGCCGGCCCCTGCCAGGGTGCGTCTTGCTCTGGATGATGCCCACCAGACCCCCCCACACGCTTAGGTCAGTGGTGTGATTTTGGGGACTGGACTTGTTCTGCCCAGACCTCAGAGGACTGGAGAGAAGACTTCCAGGGGCTCACTCTGCTTACTCAGGTGGTGAACAGCACCAACCCTTGAGGCACCCCAAGGTGGCCCAGGGCCCTCTCAGGATGCCCCCAGCACCCTGTGCATTGGGACGCATGCCACCAGGCAGCACCTGGCCTTGGAACTACCAAATTTACAGCCTCTGTCCCTGTGAGATGTAGGGACTGAGCCCAAGGTGGCCCTGTGATGGCAAATGAGCACCTTCCAAGCAGCGCCAGCCACCACTGTGGGACAGTGGTCTCGGAGCAGGAGGCCACCCTGGCTGGAGCGTGACACATGCAGGGTCCCTGAGCTCATTGCTTCCTATTCTTTGGACTTCTCTTTGCCAGCAAAAGAAGCCAGGATGGTTGCTTTTGTTTTCTACAATCGCTAAGGAGCAGACTCCCACACAATCTTGGAGGAAATTAAATTAGAAACGAGATATGAGGCTTGGCAGAGACCTTGACCGAGGGAAGTCCCCAGCAGGGCCACATTGACACATCCGCTGAGACCACATCACAGTTATTAACCTTTGGCTCCAAAACATATGGAGAAGAGCCGCTAGAAAGGCAGGGAGGGCGTCCTGAGCCATGGCGCAGCGGGAGACTCAGCACACCTCGGCGGGCAGCGCTGCCAGATCAAAGCGGGTATGGGGGGTAACAGAACCGTTAGCCACACGAGCTCCCAGGCATGCAGGACTCGGTGTGCCACAAAGGAAGAAAGCACCTTCCCTTCCGACAGCAAGCAAGCAGACACAAACCGGAAAAGAGCACCTGCAAGAAACCCAGAGTCCGAGGGCTTCCTGGAAGGCGGACTGTGCCGAGTCACAGAACTAACAGCGGACAGTGCTTTTCAAGTCCTAACCTCCAGCTGGCCTACTGTGCCAGGCAAGGGTGCGGCGTGGAGGCTGACTCAACCCCCTCTGACCCTTAAGCCGTGCAGGACGTGGGGCTCAGCGTGCAGGCGGCACTCAGGAAGTGTGAAGCCCTCCAGACAGCTGAGCCTTGGGGAAACACAGTGCCTGACCACTGGCTTTCATTCATTTCAGAACGGGGGCACTGCACGACAACAACCAGGGGCAATAGCCAAAGGGGCTCCCAAAGGACAACGTCAGTCAAGTAACTTCAGAAGAAAGGAAGGATGAAACTATGGTTTCCTTTAAGAAGCTGAAAAAAGAAAGGAAACGACTGAAAAGAATTTCTCTGGGGCTTGAGCTAGACCTGGCTCTTTTCCTTTCCCATTCCTCTCACCAGTACCACTGGTTACTAGGTTTTCTGGGTCCTTAGAGGAAGCATTGTTACTTCTAAGCTTCTTAGAGTTCCTTTTAGAAGTAATATTGTCACTGAACATAGTCTCTTAGAAGTAACATTGTTGCTAAACAAAGTAACACTGTCACTTCTGAAAGATCAGAAGCAGGCTTTGCACAGGGGGCCTCGACCCTCAGCCTCCAGCCTGGGCTTCCTGCCTGTCCCGCACCCCTCAACCAGGGACCTCAGACACCTCACCAGTGTCTGAAACCCACAGCTTCCTGCCGCCTCACAGGCAAGTCCCTAGACAGCTCTGGAGCTGGAGGCGCTGCCCACTGCACCACCCAGCTGCGCCTCCATCAGCGGAGCCCGGCCACCCTCTCCCGCCAGTTCCCCTCTGGCCCTCTGCCCTCCGCAGTCCACCTTGAAGATGCCAGCTGAGTCAGGTGACTACACCTCTTGCGACCGTTTCATTTTCGAAGTGGAGTTTGAGTGCAGAACTCAGCAGCAGCCTAAGGGAGTGGAAAGCTGAGCTCGGGAACGCTCACTACAGGGACCATGCACCTGCGGCCTCAGAAGAGTCATCCAGGAACAGGAGGTGACACGGGGCTGCTGGGGCTTTGGCCTCAGCGTGCCCGCTTTGGGGCGAGGAATCTTTTGCTCCATGGTTTGTTCGTGGGGCTGTGGGCATCTGTGGTTAGTGCTGAGGGGCTTTTACAGACGGCAGGACTGGTCTTTTAAGAGGCCCCGACAAGGCCTCATGTCATGGAGATTTAGAGCTCGCCCTCGGCGCCTCCAAGGCAGCACCTCAGCATGGTGTGCAGCACTTGTGATCGCAGTTTCTTGGGAAACTGAGACAAGAGGATCACAAGTTCAAGTCCAGCCGGGGCAACTCAGTGCTTGAGGACGCCCTGTCTCAAAATTTAAACAATAAAAAAGGCTGAGAGCGTAGCTCAATGCGAAGGTGCTGGGTTTAACCCCCGGGCTCACACACACACACACTCACACACAGCTCTTTTTTTTTTTTTTGGTACCAGGGATCGAACTCACGACCTTGCGCTTACCAGGCAGGCACTTAGGCCACTTAGCTAAATCCCCAGCCCTCACACACAGCTCTTTACTGGGCATCTGTTTTTCTCCCTCACCTTTTATTTCCATTCCAACAGAATTTTGTACTTTGTGCTGGAAAATCATTCACCAGCCCCTCACTATATGTCCCTGCGGCTAAAACCCCCAGCGCTTGTGTCCCAGGGCTCTGGTGTGGAAATTCACCCACCTGGGTGCAGGTGGCAAGAGGCAGAAACTCAGACAGCAGTGGTAGATGTAGCACCTTTGGGGGTGACAGCTTAGGTGAGGTCCTCAGAGTGCAGTCCTGGGCTGAATCCTGCAACTTCACAGGAAAAGGAGAAACAGAAAGGATACAGGTGAGCGTAGCCCGCAGGCTGCCACCGCATGACACCGTCCCTCCACCGTGACCTCAGAACCGTGAGCTACAGCAGCCTCTGCCACGAACGCCAGCCAGGTAGAGACGCAGCGCAGAGGCA
This sequence comes from Dolichotis patagonum, assembly GCA_004027295.1. Lineage (NCBI taxonomy): Eukaryota > Metazoa > Chordata > Mammalia > Rodentia > Caviidae > Dolichotis > Dolichotis patagonum. The sequence goes on from PVJX010014938.1 coordinate 17,946, forward strand.
GCCCGGGTCTAAGGAGGCCAGAGACAGACACACAGAGACAGAGAGACTGACAGAGAAAGAGGCAGAAAGAGACAGAGAGACAGGGACAGGAGAATGAGGTCAGCAGTATCGGGCGTGTAGGTTGAAGTGTCACTTTTTATTCTGTTTCCAAAGCTCTTCCTTGTCTTTCCATTTTTCTGCTGGCTTCACTTATTTTGACGACTATTAGCTCACAGCTCATCGAAGCACAGACCCAGGCATAAGCCACTGGCACTGCCGATCCATCACCAGGCGCCGGCGCTGCCGCTGCAACCCGGCCTCTTGGGTCCCAGGTGCCAACAGTGCCTGGCAGCCCGCCCTGCTCTGGCCCAGGAGATGCAGCGCTCAGCAGCTCTGCACATAAACAAGTGCATGGGACAAAAGAGGCTTTGTCACCGCTCGCCAGTGCCACAGAGACTCACTATCAGCTGCTGGTGGTCAGGTCCCTGCCGCGCTGGGACTGCAGCACCCACGTGGTCCAATGCCCTGGGTGGGAATCCTGGTGGGAATCCGGCAGGGGACAGGGAGGTGCAGACCCGCAGCCAGGTCTGGAGCCCAGGTGGGGCCCCCAAAGGGCCAGGGAAGGCGCCGCTGCCTCACAACACCAGAGGGCGCCCCAGCCCCACACGTCAGGGCCAAGCGGCAGGAGCCCAGCCCATCAGGCCCTGACCCATCCCCCATCCTTGTCCTGCCGCTGCCGTCGCCATCCCTATCCCAACCCACCCCCTCCCCACCCCTGACTCCTCGGCCCCAGTCCTTACAGGGCTGAGCGGCCCTCCAGCCTGTGCCCATCCCCTGTGGGAGACGCTGTACCCGCTCGTGGACACGAAGCCCACAGACCAGCCACAGCCTGGCTGGCAGGAGGAGCAAGAGAGCGCGCCAGTGCCTACCCCAGGCCCCTCTGTGCAACAGGTCTGAACCCCAGGCTGAGCTTCCAGCAAGTTTGCAGCCTCCCTGAGATTGGGCCCTCAGCCCTGCCCCACAGGCATCTCTGCCCTCCACTTTCTCTTAGAATCCTTTTCTTTGTTTCTTTTGCAGTTTTAGTTTTTCCAGCCCTGGGGATTGAACCCAGGACCTTCACACTGAGCTACATCCCTCCCCCTTATTTTTTACTTTGGGACAAGATCTCACTAAGCTGCCCAGGCTGGGCTCAAACTTTCAATCCTCCTGCCTCAGCCTCCCAGAGTATTAGGATTACTGTGTGCCCCACCTCACTCAGCCATTTCTACATTTTTAATTTTAAAACATTTTTCATTGTTTATTCACCCTGAGTTCCCTTTGCTTTGATTTCTCAATACTTTTCAGGTTACTTCTGTTTCCCATAGTCCCACCTCCTTTCCGAACCTTCTAGTTCTGGTTCACGCTGCTGTTCGGTCTGCCGTGTCACAGTTGGTCCAGAACAAGTCTGGCCTGGTGTGCATGGGGACCTGAGATAGGAGAAGCGGCAGGCAGAGGGAGCTAGGACCACGTGGGGTGCATTCCTGGGGTCCAAAGCGGCAGGGTCAGATCCTGGCAGTCTGGGCCTGACAGTGGGTGCGTCCCAAGGTGGGGACAGAGGTGATCTCATCCTGGCCTCTCAGGTGACCTCGCAGGGGCAGGCACACTCCGAGGGGGAGCCCTGGTGCAGCTTATGGCTTTGTCTGGTGCCGGCTTCCTGAGAGACTACAGGAAAAGCTGGCCGGGATCTCTCGGGGGTCACAGTGGCGAAGGCTGTGGCCAGCTCTGGGCCTGTCAGGCCCGATCCACACTTGGGTCCTGCAGTCTTCAGCGAGCTGAAACCTTCGGTTTTGTTTCTGCCGCCACTGGCTCCAATTCCCGCTGCTGTGACCCCCAGTGGTGGGAGAGCCCCAGAGCTGCGCTGTGTTCCCGTGTAGGCTACCATGGTCGGGAAAGGGCCCACGTGGGGGCCAGCACCACACAAGGACTGTGGGCAGCCCCAAGAGGAGCCACAGTGGAGGAGACCGCACGAGGGTCAGGCCCTGGGACCTGTCCTAACACTGTGCCCTGCAGCCACGCAAGGGGGGGCCCCCGGATGCCACCTCACAGAAGCCGCACAAGGTCTCTGGTCACTGTCAGAAGCCACCAGGTGGGGCGACCTGCCGTGTGCAGTGCACTTGTGTGGACATCTTGAGGTGGCAGTGAGGTCATCTGTCCTGCACCCACCCTGACCTCAGCTTCCATATGAAGCTGGCATCCTGCGGCCCAGCCCAGACCAGGACGCCAGAGCTCTGTGCCCTGGCGGCACCTTCCTGGCCTCGGCCCAGGGCCCCTCCTGCCCTTCTCACCCAGTGCTCACTGCAGTGAACCCCGGGACGCCATCCTGAGCCGGGGACCAGCACTCAGGCCTCCTGGAGCGTGAGTGGCCACGGCTGTCCCTCAGGCTGGGGGTGAGCCTGTGCAGGGCCTGGGGTTTGGGCCGAGGCACCAGCTCCCTGCCGTCTTTCCAGCCATCTGCCTGTGCCCACGGGGGCTCCGTGTCTCCTGGGCAGGTGGGGCCACATCTTCCACAAGGTCATCACGCTTTAGGACACTTGTCACGCTCGGCCTGTGAGCCAGGGATGCAGGCCGCACCACAGTGGCAGCCGCTACTCTCCGAGGAGGAGGGGAGGATCCTTCGATCCAGCACCCATGAAGCCAGGGACAGCTGTGGCCATGAGAAGGCAGACGTAGCAAACTCGACCGGGGCGACAGGCATGAGGGGCCATCCTAAGGCCTAAGCCGCACTCCACATGACGGCAGCCCTGGGGGCCTGAGGACCCGGTGTGACACGGAGGCCACAGGGGCCGTTCAGCGGGGAGTGACACCAGTGGTGGACACACAGCAGTGCACTCTTGCTCACACCACAGCACGTATGACAGACAGGGACCCTGACACGCACAGTGGGCTCAAACAGTTCTGTCATCAGTATGGGCTCATTCATGGTGACAGGGGCCCCCCACTGTGGAGGGCAGCCTTGGGGTGTGGACAGGATGTGTGGGGACCTAAAGCTGTTCCACACACAAAGTCTGTCAAGTAGACAGCGTGGCCAAGTGTGTGGCTCCAATCCATGTGTGTGCATGGACACAGTCAGGACGGAGCGGAAATCACAGGGTGAGCAGGAGTAAGGGCGCCTGAACCTCCCAGAGCCACCGCTGGAGGCCAAAGACAGCCCGGCCTTAGGTCCAGGCAGGAGCAGATGAAGGAAGGCCTGCGCTGGCCTCCTCCTCCCTGCACTCCGAGTTATCACACAGGCCAGCCCGAGGGTCAGACGCCACAGACCACGGCCCCTGTCTTCCAGTCCCCTGCACAGGTGTCCCTCCTCTGTCCTTTCTCCTTGCTTCCTGCTTCCATCCATGGAGAGCCCCAAAGGCTTCCGTTCAGGGCTGTCTTCACGGGACTCGTGCTGCGGAGCTTTGGTGAGCACAGCCCCCCTCAGCCTCCTGGGGGTTTGAACGCGGACTGCGAGTGACCTTTCACCCTTTTGCTCAGTGCGATGGTCAAGAACTGCGACAACAGACCAGGAACATGGGCCAACCAAGCTTTTCAGACAGGTAAGAGATAGAACTCTAGACCTCAAAACGTTTGAATTCTCATTGAAATTAAAACTTCAGAGATCAGTTTTAGCCATCAAGATAGCTGCTGTCAAAGCCAAAGACAGATGTCAGTGAGGACGCAGGGAGCCCAGGCCCAGGCCCTGCAGCGGGGAGGCTGGATGCAGCAGCCCAGATGGAGGCAGTGTCCACAGATGCTGGACGGCACTGCCCAAGGACACGTGGACAAACATTCCCGGCTCCTGGCAGCACTGCTCACAGCAGCCTGAGTGTGGGATGGGTGGGTGAGGGGCGAGCAGTCCATCCTCAAGTGACCATGACTTGGCCAGCAGGGACCCCAAGGACGTGCACTGGGTGAAAACCCATTGTCACAGATGGACATGGTAGTGAGCCTCTGAGTGCAGTGTCCAGCTGTCCACGGAGCCAGAAGCAGGGCCATGTGGCCAGCTGGGCAGCGGGCTCCTGTACAGTGCTTCAGGGCTGCAAGTGGGGAGGACGAGAGCCCGGGGCATGGCTGCTCGAGGCGGCGGTGCTTAGCACTGACCTGAGCTGCACACTGACACCGTGACCTGGGGAGGCCACCATGCTGCCCACAGCAGGGACGGCAGATCTGCGCCAGCGTGGGGACCAGGGGCTGGGACAGGAAGGGAGGAGCCAGGAGAGGACACAGCTGGCTGCCCAGAATGGGGAGGAGCAGGCTGGAACCTCCCAGCACTGAGCAGAGTCCAAAAGTCCTGGATTCCACAAAGGAGACCCATGCCAGGATCTTCTGGAAAACTGCAGAACACACAGGGCTTTGTGGTAGCACGTACTGTCCCCTGGTGGTGACAGAACCAGCACAGAGGCCCAGGACAGCAGCTGGGAGGTCCCCAGCAAGGGCTCAGCCCGTCCTCCACAAGGGAGGCACCCTAGGCAGGGCTCTGAGGAACACCCTTGAGAAAGGGGACAGCAGGAGTCCAGGGCACAACTGGAATTCCAGCATTCTGGAGGCTGAGGCAGAGAGATCGCCAGCCTGGGCACCTTAGTAACTTAGAGACCCAGTCTCAAAATTTAAAACCTAGGGATATAGCTCTGCGTGAAGGCCCTGGGTTCAATCCCGGCACTGAACAAAATGAGAGAAAGAAGGGAAGGGAAGGAGAGAGGAGGAGGCGGCGATCGAGGGGGAACGAGTGTGAGGAAACCCGGACCCAGGCAGACCCAGGGAGCAGAGGCCAGGACTCCAGCTCGGAGGGTAAGGACGGGCAGCTCCCAGGAGGAGCGGGAACCCCTGCCTTTGGGTTGCAATGTGGGCCAAGCCATGCCAAAGCAGAAGTAGTGCAGAGCACTTCTGTGCACTCGCCCTGGGCACGGGAGCCAGAAGGCAGCCGGGACCATTGTGTCCCCAGGGCCATGTTTGGGGCCTCAAGGCCTCTCTCTGACCTTCTCCTTTGTAACTTCCTTGCCCACCTTTCTCTGAGAGAACAGAATTCCCCTTCCCAAGGCAGAGTCCCAAACGTCCTTTCCCCCAAACCAGCCATGAAACCTCAATGGCCCTCAGCTCTCCCCCACCTCTGTGTGGGGCAGCCACAAAGAAATCCCGACCTATACTGCCTGCTCTAGAGGGGTCCCACCCGTTGCAGGAGGAAGGAGTCTAAGCAGAGGCCTTGCTGGACCCTCAGATCATACCATTTGTGCAGTCATCATTCCGAACAACTGTCCATACCTCACAGAAACTAGGCTGAGCATGACCAGCCCATCTGGGCCTCTGAGTCTTTCATCTGAAGGCTCCCTGTCACCTGGAACTATGATCACATACATTTGTTGTGCTTTTCCTGGTCACAGGGTGTCATGATAGGCAGGAAAAGTTTGGCGCCTTTCTGTCCTGATGTCTGGTGGCCGACATGGCCACGTGTGGACAGGGCATTCACAGGAGAGGGCATCAGCGTGGGGCCCTTGCCCACTAGACCCTCGGCCTCATGAGGAGTGGAAGGGGCACAGGCCTCAGAACTGGGGGCAGAGGATGCTGTGACTCGAGCAAGGCCAGGGGCTCGGGGCCGGGTGAGGGGTGAGCAAGAAAGGAGGATGAGGGGCTGGAGACTTAGCTCGGTGGCATAACTGCCTGCCTGCCAAGCTTGAGATATGAGTTCAATCCCCAGTGCAAACAAAAAACAAAAAACAAACAAAGAAAGGAGGGTGCTCAGCTGGCAGACAGAACCCATAGCCTGCAGAGAGCCACCATGCTAGGACAGGACACGGGAACCCACCCTGGTGCACAAGCACATACACACCCGTGTGCAGCACACACATGCTCAGGCCAACCTTAAGCCCCAGGAAGAGGCCGGCTGTGAGAGCCCCACGGCCAGTGGGAGCTGCTGCCCTCAGCCATTCTGGGCGGAGCGGAATTGAAAGCCAAAGAGGAGAGCTAAAGACGCACAGAATGCACAGGTGCCTGGCATCTGCCAGGCTTTGACTTCATGGCCCTGAGGCTGCTCCCACGGGCACAGGGTTCCGCTACCGGGTAAACAGAGGCAGGCAGCGGCATCAGGTTTGGGCTCCAGGTGACCAAGGGCAGGGTGGACAGCGGCAGAGATGCCAGTGCCAACGCATGTTGGTCAGAACCGGACACAACTGCCACACGCATGAATCCATGTAGACGGGCCTCACTGGGTGCGTGTGCAGGCCACAGTCCCAGTCCACCTCCTGTTGCTGTCACAGGATGCCCAAGGCTGAGCCCTTTATCCAGGAATGGCGCTGGCTTAGCTCAGGGTCCCAGAGGCTGGATGTCTATGCTTGGTCAGCCCTGGGCAACAGCAGCGCAGCCCATAGTGTGGGCTGGTACTGCATTGCAACTTGGTGGAGAAGCAGGGACCGCAACAGGGCACGCCCAGGAGTGGCCCTGCTTCCCAGCACCTTGCTGTTCTGACAGCGGACAGGGGTCCTGGAGAGCCACACTAATCCATGTGTGACGCTGTAAGGAAAGGCCCAAGGCAAACAGCTTAAGGGAGGAAAGACACCATCCAGACCACGGCATGTGCGTGCACTCGTTCCGCCAGTAGAAAATCAGCAGCCCTGCAGTGCCTGGTGCCCAGGCCTGGAGTGCACAGGACTCCAGGGACCTGGAGATGCGGCACTGGTCTGGGGCAGGAAGCCCCCAGCCGGGACTCCCCACGTCAAGACATCTGGGTCAGTAGAATCCTGGGGGGCACATGGGTGTTGGGGGAGTCCTGTGACAGGAAGGACAGGAAGTGTAAGGTTGGAAACCTGAGTGAAGGAAGAGTATTAGCTGATGATGCCACTGCTCAGGGTCACTTAGCAGATGACAGGCCAGAGGGACCCAGCTTGTGGAGTGGAGTGCGAGGCTCTGTGCTGATTCGCACCTTCTGTGTGCATCTCCCACTGCTCTGAGGGGGACCAGCAGCTTTCAGAGCCCTCTCCCCACAGACCTAGAGCAAGAAGGGGTCCCTAAAGGACCACAGAGGAGGGGAGGGCAGAGGGCCCAGCCCCAGGAGCTGTCCAGCCACCAGTGCGGAGAACAAGGCCCCAGGCGGTTGTGGAGGACAGAGGGCAGTGGCAGCACTGGGCCACTCTGGTCCAGTACATCCGTGAGCTGTGGGTCTGCACTTGCTCCAGAAGGGAATGGGCCTTCTCTTCCCTTGTGGTGCACTTACCCGTTTTCAAACTCCAGCTCTGCTCTAGCCTCATAAAATGATCTGGCCAACATTTATGTGCTTGTTTTGCTTCCTGTTTTCTAGACAATTTGTATGAGAAAGGAACTAACTGTTCTTTCAGTTTGGTAGACACAGTAAAACCATCTTTGGGGCTAGAATGCAGTTTGGAGGGTTGGTTTGATTTTTGGAGAGGCATCACCTTAATACTTCTGACCCACTCGAGGTCTCCCTATCCTATAAAGAAACAAAGCTTGTGCTGCCTGGTCTCCAACTCCCGGGCTGAGACAGCACCCAGTGATATGGAGGAGATGGACAGGGAGCCTGGGTGTATGTCTGGGGATCTAGTCACAGGGCTCAGCTGTGACTTTGTCTCAAGGTCTGTTATGTTTGTGTCTGGACGTCCCCCCAAAGCCTCATGCAGTCATGGGGCCAGGCTTCTAGAATTTGTGATTGAGTCATGGTCCAATGCTGGGATTATGGGTGTGGGTGCTACACCTGATAAGGTGGGTGCTGCCTAAATACAATATAAGGGACAGAAAAAGTCTTCTCTCTCTGCTCTTCCCTTTTGCTCTTGTACTTTTGCTGTCTTCTGCCACCATGAACTATTGTCCTCTGCCATGTGCCACCTTGCCTTGGAGACAGCTGATTATAGACTGAAACCTCCACAAACTGTGAGCTAAATAAACCTTTCCCTCTTTAATTTTGGGTGTTGGGTATTTTGTCTCAGCAACCAGAGAAAAGTAACCAAAAGTAACCACCATCCTCACCTCTAAACACCAGCAGATTCAGTTCTCACCTACCAGCTCTGAGCTGCGCCCAGCCACTGCAGCCAATCTGGGTTTTTTATATCTCTTTTTCAAGGAGTGCGCTGCATCCAGGCTTTTGGGTTTGGTATAAAGGAAACATGTTGTTCACAGCACTCCTCCTATCTTTAATCTGTTTATTTATACTCTGCTGCTGCCCAAGCTCTCAGCGTCCAGGCAGCTGGCAAACTAGCAAAGCCCTTGGAAAGCCAGGAAATAGAGGCAACAAACTGCAAAGAAAACCCTCAACTGCGCGCAGTCACAGAGTAAGAAGGGAAATCTATCACCCTAAGGAGCCACCCTCCTCTAACAGGAGGTGGGCTCAATGCTAACACTTCTAAAATTCTGTTGCAGTGAAACATCTTTGCCGTAGCTCTCCCTCTGACTGCTCCTCCATGCCTTGCACACCTTGCATGCCTTGTACACACCATCCCATCCTCATTGCTTTTGGAAACAACTCTGGAGTCCTCTCTCCCAAGTGTTTATGAGGCGTGATCAGAAGTCAGCAAGACTGGAGATTTAGCTCAGTGGCTTAAGCGCCTGCCTCACAAGCATGAGGTCGTGAGTTCATCTCCAGTACCAAAAAAAAAAAAAAGAAATCAGAGGTACAGCAAACGTCACTGCCCTGTGCCAACCACTGGGAAGTTAGGCCATGAAAACACGACACCGTGCCCTGGTGCAGCTTATTCACTGAGCCTGGCACTGTGTAGCTTCATCCCCAAAGTCAGAACGACCGTGAAGGTCAAGCTTGGTAACAGATTCAGGACCCTAAAGCAACCACAATAGTGCAGCTAAAGACCCTCACAAAGGAGGAGTCTACGGCTTCCCAAAGTGGGATCCAAGTCTCAAGGCGGGGTGGAGAACCCTGGGGGACTATGGCAATGGGTCTTGTACTGTAATAGTTTTTTGTTTTTGTTTTTGTTTTTTGGTACCGGGGATTGAACTCACAACCTCACGCTTGCCATCCCCAGCCCACTGTAATAGTTTTTTAAAATTTAAACATTCACCATATTTCCAGATCACGCCTCATCTGTGACCCATCAGTGAACCTCCACTACAGTGGCACAGCATTGACAAGAACACAGCTTATGGCAGCACACACCTGTCATCCCAGCATGCAGGAGGCTGAGGCAGGAGCATTGCTGTGAGTTCAGGGCCATCCTGAACTACACGATGAGACCCTGTCTTTAAAAACAAAACAAGGCAGCTGTGAGTGTGGCAGACTTTTGGCGGCCTGAAGGACAGAGACCCTGGCGTATCGGGACCTGCGCCATGCAGTTGACTCGGGGTGCCACGAGAACAAGGAGCTCCTCCCCCCTCTGGGGGGCAGCTGTAATCCTGCTGGTGGGCAGGCTGAGAATCAGACATCTCATGTCGTCATGTCCCAGGTCCCCCCACCTTAGCAAGTGGGAGCCAGTTAACTACACATCTTGTGAAAAAATTGGCTATGGTATTTAGTATGAGCTCCCCATATGCAAAGATATGAACAACCATTTGGAAGAAAACAAGAGACAATATGACAGATAGTGAAGATCTCTGGTTGTCTAGCTTTGAAATTATGCTTTCTTAAGTCCCATTCTGTTCTGTTGTGTTTAATTTTACCCCCCTTAAAATAAAATTTTAAAAAATTATATATATATATATATATATATATATATATATATATATATGGAAAAGAAAGTGCTCTAAAGGATATAACTGAATGTAGGTTTAAGTGTGTAAGATAGATGACCACATTACTGTTTTTGTTAGATTGTTGAGCAGAACTGTTAATAGTCTCACTGTTTAATGTCTACTTTGTGTGCTTTAATTTTGTAACTTGAACAACTATTTCCAATGATGACAGTATGTAACCTATCAAGTGGGGATTTCTTAGTGTTTTTGTTTTGGTTTTGTTGTTGTTATTGTGGTTCTTTTATTTTTTGCCTTTGGAATTCTGTATTGTTGCTACCGTTTTTCTGTTTTGTTTGGTTGTTTTCTTTTTTACTTTTTAAATAAAATTTAAAAACATAAATAAATAAAAACCCAAAGAAAGAAAACTGCCTCGGGGTATGGTGGCAGCTTTCCTCTGAATCAGAGATGGGGGACTTAGCTGAAGATGGGAGGCCAGCTCCGAACTCCTGCCTGCCCCCGGCCTGTGTTTCTAGCTGAGGGACACTCAGTGCGGGCTGGAGCTTCCTAGAGATGGTGGAGAAGGACGCAGGTTGCCCGTCCAGTTCCAGAGGCCAGAATTACCCAGGATGGGTCCAGAGCAGGGCTGCACCTCGTGCTCTGCACTGTGCTCACCTTCGGAACTGAGCTTGCCAGGCCTGGCAGCAAGTGCTCGCAAGGGCCAAGGCCTCTGGACACTCAGTCCTTCTCCTGACAGCCCCCGGCACCCCAGGGTTCCAGGAGACAGGCGAGTGTGGCTTTGGGTGCCCGAGCAGATGCTCACGGGTGCAGGCAGAACTGCAGGCTGCTGGGCAGGGCACACTGGGGACCAGGGCTTCTCCCAGGCACCCAAAGAATGCGGCTGTGCCCTGTGGCGGGCAGGGGTCTGGTGCCCTGGCCTCCACCCTGGGAGGGACTCCTCTCACTGCCTGGTTACTTACTGCCACATTTACTTCTGTCAAACCTGCAGTTCCCACCAGCTCCTTTATTTACTGATTTTCCCTTCTTTATCCATGTAGACGCACCTAGACTGTCCACGTCAACTTTCACACTTATTCTGAATTCTTGTTCAGCTCTCGTGTTCCAGGCCTGAGACCTGGGCACTGCCACAGGGGAGCACTTGAGGAGGGTGTGCGCCCCTGGGCACCGCCCCCAGGCTGCATCCCGGGAGCTGAGTTCTGGCTGGAAACCTCCCCAGCACCCCCCCAAGCCTGGGCTTGGAAACAGAGCAGGCCACACAGGCCCCGGTGATCCCCCTGCAGGAGCAGGAAGGGGAGCCTGCTGCCCTCCTCTACTCTCACCACCACCCAGGCAAACGGCCCCAAGCTCCCCCTGCTTCCCCGGGATCTTGTTTGGTTTTGCATTTTCATTTCCTAAATTTGTCTTTATCTCCCCTCTGGGCTCCTGCAGACATCCTGGCTGGCCAGGGTTGGGGAGACTGCGGCCACTGAAACTTACTCCCACTCCTCTGCCACAGAAAAGCTGCCACATCTCAAGAACCTCAGAGCCCAGGACCACGGGCACCCACTGCTGGGCAAAGAGCTCCCGAGACCAGCCCGACGGGGAGAGCCATTGCCGCCATCACCACACGTGTGTGCACACGGGCACACACACACACTCAGGCTCCCACAGCCTTCCAGGCCTTTGGCACTTTCCAAGTCCCCAGGCGAAGGGAGGCCCCCAGGGTGGGGACCTGTCACCTCAGGAAAGCCAAGGCACTCACCCGAATAAATTCTAAAATAGTAGTCACAGTGCCAGAGGCGTCCTCCGTTCCACACCGGCCAGGTACAAGCCCTGCCGGGCCGCCACTTCTCCACAGGTTCCCTCGTGGGGGTGGGGGCTGCCAGCCCGGAATGGGCACCTGGGGCGGACCAAGGCAGCTGCAGGGGCCCGGTGTCTCCCCAGGAGCAGCTCCCCACGCTGGTGCCCGGCCCAGCGCCTGAGGCCAGCGCATTCCCCGTGTGGAGTCAGAGCTGAAAACAGCCACCAAGCACACGATTCACTGCTTAAAAATCCAGAAAATTCGGACAAACCCAGCAAGCACTGACTCACGGAGGATGGCGCCCGCAGGCACCACCTATGAACGGCAAACGGTGGCCCTTAGGGCTAACCCTAACCTGCTGACATCGCAGCCCTGAACAGGCCCTGGTGCCAGCAGTCACCGGCTGTGTGGCCTTGCTCGCAGGGCGCGGTACCAGCTGTTCCCCCACGAGCCACCTACTGTTGGAAATCCGTCTCTCTGTGACTTTTCCCCCCCGAACCCCTAACCCACTCCCTGGAAAGGGCGGCTTCCTCAGCAGGCTTCCTTTCCTGCCAGCAACAGTGTGGGTGGTCGAGTCACTGCTAAGGGCCCCTTGCCTTAGTGTTAATTTGTTTAGTTTTGTTTTTGCAGTGCCAGAAATCGGACTCAGGGGTGTTCTACCACTGAGTTACCTACTCGGCCCTTTTGCTTTGTTTTGGTTTTTGCATTTTGCTTTTCGAGACAGCTCTCACTGAGTTGTTCAAGCTGAGCTCAATCTTACAATCCTCCTGCCTCAGCCTCCTGAGTAGCTGAGATAACAGATGTGCACCACCACACTCTGCAAAGTTATCTATTTTTGAGGATTTTTTTCTTAGTTGGAACATTCCTGACATTTCAAATGACCTCCTGGCTCCTGGTGTGCCCTGTAGTCACTTAGGTAAACGTTTTATTTCTACAGAAGTCGAATGTTTTCACTAGAGAGCAGGATTAGCAAGGGCTAAGCCCAAATGTTACTGTTGCCTGAAGCCCACCAGGTGTCTCAGGGTCTGAAAAACTACAGATGACCAGTTTGGAGGCGCCAGGATGAAAACTAGTCCCTCTTTGTGCCCTTTTCCAGGAACAGCCAGAATTAATATCGCAACCACTTAAGCGGGGTTTTTAGGAGTTACAAGCCCGGCGGCAGCAGGCCAGAGCGTCTGCGATTCACGAGCGTGGCCCAGTTCGGTGTACGTGAGAGCACCTGTGAGTCAGTGGGAAAGACAGACAACACCCAGCTGACAAGTGAGGAGCCATAAGGACATTTCACCATCCGATGCCCAGCAAACACGGCTGCAGCTGCCCAAGTCACGGCAACCGTGGCACTCACGGTACATCACAGCTCACAGCTGGCCAGGCGGAGAGATGAAAGCTCCGGGTCCTCCTCCAGGACATAGGGCACAGGGCTCCCGACAGCTGCTGGCAGCAGTGAGAGCCCGTCTGGCAGGGATGGGAGTGTCGGCTGGTGTCTACTAACCCACGAGTGCTGAGCCCAAATGTGCACAAACGTCCACCAAGTCCAGGTTATAGCAACGCTCATCGACAGGCATGGATGTCACTGTGGTCCCATAAGCCTGGGTCACCTAGCAACGTCAGCTTGCTCCTACTTTGTGTAAGCACTCTGTGATGCTCACAGGACAACAAAGTCGCCTAGCAACACATCTCAGTGCACCTCTACGTGGAGCGACACATTCCTGTGCTAGAAGGTTCATGGCCACGCAGACCCCACAGCCGCAAGGCACTGGTGTGTCCACCAACTGCAGACGGAGTTAGGAGGCAGAGTGGGTCCCCCACAGCCAGGACCACCCTCGTGGGGCTCACAGTGAGCCCAGGAGCCAGACACAGAACACCCTGCATGAACCCCTGCAGAAGTTTCAAAGGAGACCAATAACGCCCTATTACCCCAGATAAGGGTGCTGGCTGGGGGACCCCAGGCCCGCTAGGCTGGGGTGCGTGGGAGCAGGCGCTGCTAGTCTGGGCCCTGTTTTCAGGGCTGCTTGCTTCCTAGACTTGCAGTGCCCTTTCCACCTGAGCTGGGTCCCCTCCTGCATCGCCAAGGGGCCGCGTGAGAGGTTTTCCAGCGTGGTCATCGGCTAACTCATCTGGGAAGAAGAGGAGAGTGGCTGTGGAGAAGCCAGAATAGGGCTCACATCCACACAGGACGGAGGGCTGCGTGACGAGGGACTGTGTCACCCGCCTGCCTGCCTGCCATGGGTTCCTCCGAGCCCGTTCACTTCATCAAGGGAGACCGAGGGACTGCTACCTTCTGCCCTGAGGAGCTCAGGAGGTCCTCCCAGCGAAATCCAAATGCAATGCAACTTGATGCTTTTTCTTTTTTTTGGTACCAGGAATCGAACTCATGACCTCAAGCTTGCCAGGCAGGTGTTTATGCCACTGAATAAATCCCCAGCCTGATGCTTTTCTCAAGCAAAGCATTATCGTGTTATTCCATTCTGCTGTTCAACACTTCCCAGCCCTGTCTCTGGAATGAGGCTGGCAGCCTCGTGATGGTCATTTCTCGTGGCTGGACTGGATGAGGGTGACTTCAGATCTCCTGGTGTCTTCCGCTGCATCATGCTGGTGATTTCGTAAGCACAAGCCTTTCTCCAGATGACGAGGCTGTTCTGCGCTCAGCTTGGCGTCACCAGCTGGGCCGGCCCGGTAGGTTCCTTCACTGTTCTGAGCCTTGGTCTCCACACATGGAAAGTGTTGAGGATGATGTTACCAAATTCACAGGACGATCACGAGGACTAAACTGGATAGTGCGACAGAGAAGGAAAGCCCCAAACGCACTGCAGCTGCTCTCACGGCTGCAGTATAAATAAGCAAGACCAGCTCTGACCCTCGCAGTTCAGGCGGGGTGGAGGTGCGCCTGGCCCAAGTGGCTTTGAGACACAGTTGCTCCGGCCTCTAGGGCAGGAGACATCGGAGCTGCACCCAACATGGTGGGGGCGGGGTGGGAGGCTTGCAGAGCTGGGATGAAACATGGGGGTCAGGAGGGGGCCCTCACAGGGAGCCCCTGAAGCCCCGGGGAGCACCACAGCCCTCCTGTCAACCTGCAGGCCCCCTGGGAGCCACAGCAGGGCTACTTCCAGGGAGCTTCGCCCTCTGCACCCAGTTCCCCTGCCTCCACCACCCCCCTTCCCAAGGAGGCAGCTGGCCATGGAAATTCTGCTTCCTGTACCATCCGCATTCCGGAGGAGCGCGTGACTCAGTTCCGCAGCTGCCTCCCAGCAAGGCCTGCCCACCCCCGCCAGGCCAGGGGCTCCCCCGCCCCAGCAGCTCCATCTGGGGACTGCATTGCTCAGAGTCCCTTCAGGGCCCCAGCCTGGGGAGAAGGGCAGTCTGACCCCGCCCAGAGGCGCTGACCTCATTCCCTACACAGCCTGGGGCAGCAGAGGAAACTGGTGTGGTCAAGCAGAGCAGGTCACAGATGTGACCATGTAACAACTCAGGGTGGCACCCTGGCCAGGGAGAACTCTGAGCCATAGGGAAGGGAGTCAGGAAGGGGCCAGGGGAGAAAGGCCGGAAAACAGCCATTTCCAGAGCCGAGGCTGCCAGGGTGGCGGCTGCAGGAACCACCGGGATGTCTGCGAGTCTAGGACGACACCGCCCCCACCTCCAGACCCTAGAGGTCCCCTCAGCCAGGTGGAGCCTCCCTGAAAGCAGCCACTCCTCCTCTTTCCCCAGCACCCACCCCCACACCTCTTCCCCATCCCAGGACCAGGCCACACACGGACTTGCCCTTCCACTGCCGTCCCAGTGCAGGACAGATGTCCCAGCTCCTGCCTCTTGTCCAGTCCCTCCCCACAGCCCTGGGCGGCAGCTGCCAAAGCAGCGCGAGGTCAGGCTCCAGCCCAGGGCCACAGGTTGAGTGCAGAGCTGGGTGGCCAGGACCCTAGACCCAGCCTGGGTGTCTCTGCACTCTGCAGAGCCCATTCACATTAGGCCTGGTGGAACTGGCAAGGCTCTAGACAGCAACGCTCAAGGTCTCATGCCCCCCATCCTGGAGTCCCCACAGCCTGAGGCCTGGTGTCTACTGGATCCAGCTGCTTCCAGGGGCCCTGGCTGCCCAGCTGCTGCCATGTCAGCCTCAGCTGCTGTGTCTGTGGGTTGAAGATGGTGAGGTGGCCCTGCCCAGAGGACTAGGGAGTCTGGGGGTCAGAAAGGTCACCAGGCCACTCCAGGGAGACACAAGATGGGCTCCAGCTCAGCCATGGGTGAGCCTCAGTCTCCTGGGCTTGGGCTCTCCCGTCCATAAAGAGCCAGTGCCACGGGGGCAAAAGGAGCCAGGCCCACCACACGCCTGAGAGCACCCAGCCACCAGGGCTACATACTGAGCGCCCACAGGCAGGGCCCGAACTGCCCTCTCTGCCCAGTGCACTGGATCTTCCAGGCTATGGTCAGCTGTCCCGCACACTCGGGGTGAGGGACAGCTCCTAAGTCAGACCACACCTGCCTGATGCCAAGCACAGCCCCACGCCCTTTGGCCTGAAGGAGAGCCCTGTGGGACCCCTGGGGGGTCCTGGATGACCTGGGCCATGCTGCCCTTTGCAGAAGGCATAGTTGACTCCTCCCAGCCTGCTGTCCCCAGCCACTCCCAGTCACACCTAACCCCTGACCAGCCCAGCCACATTGCCAGCGAGGGTCCCTCATGCCTCCTTTCTCTTGGGATAAAACCTGCTTCCATCCTCACTGACCCCAGACCCCCAAAGTGGCCCTGTACCCACTCCTGTACTCCAGCCTGGCCACTGCCACATGGCCTGGTCCCCAGGTCACACCTTGCTGTCTGCCAGCAGCTGGGCACCGCTGGAGTGCTTGGCATGCATCGAACATTAGGACCCCAGCAGCCCTGTGGGTGGACCTTGGCTCCGTCCTCAGGACACCCAGGCAGAGGGTCTCCAGCCCAAGCTTGTCATCAGCAGGGACAGCACTTGGGTCACAGGGTGGCACTAGGGCCATTCTAGTGCCAAGCTGACCAGGCCATGCCTTCTGGGCCGTGCACACTCGACCTGCCCCCCAAGCTATAGCCTGTGGCCCTGCACACCCCCCCTACCCCCAGGGAGCTGGGTAATGACTCGGCCTTAAATCAGCAGCTCCCGAGGAGGCATTTGCCATCCCTGTGCCAGCTCAAGGACCCCCGAGAGGCCCAGCCCCATGAGCAATGGGCAGTCAGGACCCTGGTTGGAGCCAAAGCTCCCACTTCACAGCTCAGGGCTGGGGCCCTGGAGCCTTCAGACAATCACACACACACACACACACACACACACACACACACACGTACATGCATGCTCAAACTCACTGTCAGGAGTCAGTGGGCTGCCCAACACCAGCCTGGGGAAGAGAAATTGAGAGTGAGGGGGGTCCCAGCCACCAGCACAGCAAGACCCACAGCCAGTTACAGACTAAGAGTGCCAGGCAGGCCACACCCCTCCTGGGACCCCCAAAGCCCCCTGTATGGCCCATGCCGGCCAGTGCACTTTATAGACATGTCCACAGAACAGGGCTATGACAGGGTGCCAGGGTGCCACAAAGGAGGGGAGGGTTCTGTGGGGTGGGTTAGGGTTAGAGTTAGTGTTGGAGTCCAGAGGCAGGAGGGGGCCAGGCAGGGGTCTGTCCTGTGCAGGGAAGAGCCTCCTCCGCCTCTCATGGAGTACCAGGACAGCCAAGGTGCAAAAGGACAGGTCCACAAGGACAAAGAAGACCCAGGCCAGCTGAGGGCGGAGCAGAGGCCTGGCCACTAGGTCACTGGACAGAGCTGAGGCAGAGACAGGAAAGGACAAAGAGGAGGCAGAAAAGAAAAAGAAGAAGAAAAAAACCAGATCTATCTGGGCATGGTAGTGCGTACCTGTAATCCCAGCATTCGAGAGACTGAGGCAGGAGGATTTCCACAAGTGCAAGGCCAGCCTGGGCTACATAGCGAGACCCTGCCTCAAAAGCCAAAAAATATCACAGACCAGAATTCAGCCCCAAGGCAGGTCACATCACGCTGGGAAGCAAACCGGGAGGTCTGGGCCTTATCTAGCCCCCATCTAGACTGAGCCTGAGTGGCAGAGCCCTAGGTTGCTTAAGGACAGGGTGTTCCTTAACTTAATCAGAATGTGTGAGCTATGCAACCAGCCCCTGGCCCCAGGGGTGACCCCCCAGCCCAGGGGGACCCCAGCCTCTCCTGGGACCCTGACTTCCTCCCAGGCTGTGCAATATGGAAGACAGAACGGAAGTCAGGCAGCCCTGGGGTTCCATCTGCAGGAAGGTTCCACATGACTGGCTGCGGTGGGGACAGCACTGGTGGCCAATCCAGGGGGGTACTGGTTCCCCTGGCATCCTACGCCCACCTGGCCAGGCAGTGGGTGCAGTTGCCTTGGGGCCCCCTGCCGGCTGCTGCAGGTGGCCGCATCTTAGGTGATCATTTGTGATCTTCAGTGAAAAGGAATAAAATGACGCAGCCGCCATAGCCACCACTGTTGTTTTCCTCAGAAGACTTGAGAGTCACTGAGCTCAAAGGCTTGAGCTGTTAGGTCCCCTGCGTAAGCTGCTGGTGGGGCAAATCTCATCTGCTTCATTCACAAATGCACTTGGGGATGGAAGAGGGTCCCCCTTCATAGCGACTGTTAGATTATGAGTAAAATAAACCAAGTGCTTAGGGTCTAGATGTGGCCCTGCACGTGCTGCTCTAATAAACCAAGCATTCATGCTGGGAACTCAGGGAGTGGCAAGTCTTCAGGGACACAGCGACCTTGGGTGGCACGGGAGAGGGCTGCCAGGGCACCCCTAGGAGGCAGCAGGAACTGGGGTACTTTCCTGACCCCTAGGTGAGCCATTGATGACTTCACATGGGGATCCAGAAGCAACACCTCCTCCTGCCTCTCCAGCCTGGGGCCACATTCCCTGTGCCGCTGCCCACCCAAGGCCCCCGGCTTTGCTCAGGGTGCAGGCCGAGGGGGCCGTCCTCAGTGGCCCGAGGCCCCAGGATCACTGTGGCATGAGAGATTGTGGAGCTCTAGGGTCAGGAAGCCAAGCTGGGGGTGACGAAGGCAGAGCCCCGCAGGGCCACTTCATGGTCACCTGACAGCAGTGTCATCATGGCCGCCTCCTCTCTGGCTTGCAGTCCAGCCTTGGCCATATCTACAAAACTCTATCCAGGGGCCAAAGCCACCATCGAGGAAGCCCAGGCCCCACCACTTTTCTGGGAGAGCACAGGCCAGGCGAGAGGCCAAGCCTCACTGTGCCCCTCTCCCTCCCAGCCCTCCCAACCTCTGCCCAGCCAAGCCTGCAGCTTCCGCCGCTCTCCTTTGTAGGGATGCTGGGCCTGGGAGGGTCAGGCCCCTGCCTGCACCCACAGCCTTGAAGGAGGCCCCAAGGCCCACCTTGCAACCCTCCTTATCCCCCTGACTCCCACACCTGGGCTGCAGCCCCAGCAGTTTCCCCTTTCCTTAGCTGCGGAGCCTCGAGGATGCGACCCCAGCACCTCGGTCCAAAGTGAGCAGCTCGGCCCCAGCACACTGAGCACACAGCGCAAAACAGTTCAGCTGGGGAGCGCTGCTGGCTGGCCAGGCTTGCTGGAGGTCAACTGAGAGCCCAGGCTGCACCTCGGGCATGGTCCCAGTGCACCCCAGGGTGGCCACTACCTGCCAGGCACCACCCACTTCCAGCTCAGGCCCCAGACAGAGCTCCGGTCTCCTCTCTGCACCTCCTCAGACGGGGGCCGTGCAGCCTGCGGATGCAGAGGCCATGGGCTTCAGTGGGGAAGGCAGCCAGGGGCTGGTGGGTCCACACATGGCCAGGCTAGGCCAAGAGTCAGCTGCAGGTGACACAGTCAGTGCTAAGGAAGAGCCAGTCAAAGGGGAATGCCTGTGTCTATGACTCACTCCAGGCACCCACAGAGAGCAGAGGGCAGCGTCCACCAGGAGCCACCCACAATACAAAAGCCCCTCAGGCTATGATAGGTTCATACTTCACAGTCACAAAAAGAAGGAGCACAGGGAGCCCCCAACCTGTGTGGAGCAGAAGCAGCCAGGCATGGACAGGACATCGAACCTTAGAACCAGCCAAAGGGACCAATGGTGCAGGGGTGACCGGAAGTCACCTCTGGGGGAGCCCAGGGGAGGGGCATCACGGCACTTCCTGTGCCAGGAAGTGTCCACTGGGTCTGGGTGGTGGGACCCAGGAAGTCAAAAGGCACCAACCCAGCAGCACATGGAGCGCACACTGCAGTCCCAGCCTTTGCCTTATTCACGGTAGCCACAGACCAGAAAGGTGCTGAGCCATCGCTCCTGGAGGAGGTGTGGGCCAGGTTCCGGGGAGCTTTGGTGAGGACGTTCTCAGGAACCGATCAATACCCAATTGCTGGGTCGACGTGGGTTTCTGTTCCAGGCACCTTGTTTAATACGCGTCATTGCCCATGGCTGGGGAGCCCTCAGGCAGCGCTGGGTCTCTCGCTGACGGAGCCTGTTTTCTCCGTGAGTCACAGCTCGGGCATGGCCCTGTTTTGATCAGGAAGCTAGGCAGCACCTCGGCACCGTGCCGGGGGCCACTTTAAAAGCAAATCTCCAGGCTGGCATTGGGCACATCTGTCAGCCTGGCTCTCCGGGAAGCCGAGGCAGAAGCGCTGCAGGGTCCAGACCAGCCTGAGCAACTTAGCAACACCTTGTCTAAAACGGAACTCAGAAAGGGCCGGGGACATGGCTTAGGGAGAGCCCTGGGCTTAGTCAGTCCCCAAACAAACAGAACAGAAGCCCTGGGACACTTAGTTCACAGGCAAGGACCTTGGTCCACAGGGCAGGAGCTGCCACCTGAAGGAGGACAGCCCACATCCACCTCCACGGGCATCCTACATGGAGGACTCAAGCTGTTTGCAGCTCTGTGCCTGTCCTGGAATGACCGTGAAAGTGCCGGAAGTATTGACCAGGGCCACAGAGAAAGCACACTGAGCAGATGAATTCACAAATACAGAATCTGCAGACTGTACTCCACGTGCCGCAATATAGATCAGAGCCTGCCAGGGCCTGGTCTCAACTGTCCAACCCACCTCTGTCCCTTCTAAGAAAAGCTGCTGGCCAAGCTCCTGCTCCTCCCCGTTCCCACCAAACATGATGTCCACCTACTGCAGCCGGGCTCAGACAGTAGCACACAACAGCTTCTGCGTGCAAATGAAGAGAGGAGAGGGGAGAGAGGACTATGCCTAGGGCCGCTTAAAGCCAAATCTCCAGCCAGCTGTGGGAGCACACTTGTGGTCCCAGTCAGCCTGAGAGGTGCCCTGGTGAGGCACAGAAGCCCTCTTGCCCCGCTGCAGAGCAGAGGCAGAGACCAAGAGCCTGTGCTGCCTTCTCACCAAGCTCACCCGCCCAGTGGTGGCAAGATGAGTCCTGTCCTTCTCAGAAAGCATGTTCCAGATGCCAGGACTGGACAGTGGGTGGGCGGACAGGTGGATGGATAGACCAGTGGAAGGGTGGGTAGGTAACAGTGTGGATAGACAAGCGAATAGGTAGCAAGGTGGCACAGTGGGTAGGTAAGGGGGTGGGTGGAGAGGTGGATGAGTGGATGGCTGGAACGGCGGGTAGCTGATGGGCTGGGTGGGCGTGTTTTCACTGACTTCACTCTGTGACAGCACCAAGGTCATCTTGGGGCACCCCGGTAGGATGCAAAATGAAAAAGGTTTCAAAAGAAAAATGTCAGAAAGCCTTCTGGGAGCTGGGCTGACAAAGGAGATGAAACCTGAGACAGGTTGCAGCTTGGAGTCCTGGGTGACCCTGGAGGCCCCTCTGCCTGCAGACAGCTGCCTGCTGGCCTCGGGGTCGTCCTGGCTCTGCACACATCTGACAGCAGGCTGGGAGATTCTCTCCCGGCAGCGCCCACGCCTGCCTGCGTGTTCCCAGCAGAGCTCGAGCTGGCAGCACCCCAAGCCTGCTCCCCCTCATCCCAGTCTCAGCTTCTACTTCCCAGCCAGAGGCAGTGCTGAGCTCTCCACAGGCCTACAGCTGCAAGGCCACCCCCACCATGGCCTGAGCATGTCCGCATGGGGACCTAGATGGGCGCGGCCGAGTCTGCCCAGTGCTGGCTGCCAGCAGCACCTGCACATCCCAGGCCACCTGGTGCGCAAAGCCCATGGGCCCTTGCATGATTTGGAAAACCAGTGGTTTAGGGAGGAGGGGCCAAGGACATAGGTTCAACTGTGCTGGATACCAAGCGGGTGGGAAAAGCCCCCCACCCCAGGTCCAGCGTCCCAATCCACAGGCTGCCAGACTTCTGACCTCTGATGCCAGGCACCCACTCTACCCATGAAACTCACAGATACAGCTCACCTGAATCACCTGCTTGGGCTTCCCCCAGGACTGCTCTAGTGTCCTGTGCTGACCACACCACCCTGCTCTCTTTACCTGCTCCAGCCTTTGGGGCCAGGCTGGCCTGGGTGCAGGTCCCCACCACAGTAACTGGCAGGAGCAGGCCAAGGTGCTGGGTTCTCCCTGCCCATCTTTGGAGTCCTTGCACCTGAGTTCGAAGCTCCTAGAAAGGTAGCCAGGGTTCCCTCCCCGTCCCTGCCTGTGTGTGGGCCAAGGGAGGGTGGGTGAGAACAGGGGTGGGCACAGGCACCCACAGCCACCCCACACTGCTTCCCAGCTGGGCCCTGGTCTGCCTAGGCTGAAGACCACATTCCTCCTTCTGGATCAGCACCCACGGGCCAGGCTGTGCAGCCAGGTGCCAGCACAGCACAGAGATGAGTCAGTCTGACCACAGTCTTGCCCGGGTGGTGCCAGTGCCAGACCACTGCTGGGGCCCCAAGACAGTGGGAAGCCCAGATCCAGCTCACGGGGAGGACAGGAAGGTTCCGTGCTGAGGGTCGTGGAGTGGGCCAGGAGCCACCCAGGAGGCGGCCCTGGGCAGCCTCCCAGGCAGAGGCATGCCCAGCAGGTCTGGCGCTCTCCAAGAACAGCCTCCATCTCATTCTGGAGAGCAGCCAGCAGCCAGTCAGCCTGGCCCTGGAAGGCTCCCAGGACACACCCGGCCCTCGGGGCCTGCCCTGGCCAAGGCCAGGGAGGGTGGGCAAGGCTGGGCACAGGGAAAGGACTGAACACCGGAGGGTGGGCCCGGAAGCCGCTGCTTTCCTGCCTCAGAAGCCCTGTTTGGAGCCCTGCCTGTGCCTGGGCCAAAGCACCGGCCTCTCAGGGGTTCAAAGTAAATGCAGACCCTTCTCCCTGTCTTCACGTCCACCTCATACAACTAGGGAAACCGAGGCTCAGGCAGGCACGGCCCAGCGTGAGAGGGAATGGGCGCTGGAGCAGGGATAGTCAGGGTTGGCCTGGTGGACCCGGGCTCTGCACCCCTGGAGGCGGGGAGTGCCCTGTTCCAGTATCCCACGAGGGACCTCACGGCAGGACATACTGTGGGCTTGTCAGGGCATCTGGCGGCGGAGAACAGAGGGAGAGGAAAGAGCGACTCCCACTCACTGTCTCAGTGGGGGTCGCACCAGACGCGCTAGAGGGTGCAGTGACCCCAGCCCAATAGCTCCCCTAAATCCGCGCTCCGGGACGCCAGGGGCGGTGACTCCAGGGATCCAGCCCCGCCTCCCTCGGGGGCCGCCCCCCACGTGGCCTCGGGCGGGCGGGGCGGGCGGGGCGGCACCTCCCCTTCCTCCCGCCCTGCCTGAGCGCGCGGGCCTGGACCACACTGAGCGAGCGCCCGGGACCAGCGCCGGCGGGGCCGCCCACCGGTGAGTCCGCGGCCTTCTGGAGTCGGGGAGGGGAAACTGAGTTCGCAAGCGGCGAGGGCGCGCCTGGGGCTGGGTACGGAGTCCTCGGGTGGCGGCGAGCGGCCCCCTCT
This sequence comes from Dolichotis patagonum, assembly GCA_004027295.1. Lineage (NCBI taxonomy): Eukaryota > Metazoa > Chordata > Mammalia > Rodentia > Caviidae > Dolichotis > Dolichotis patagonum. The sequence continues at coordinate 41,188 of PVJX010014938.1, forward strand.
GCCGGGGACCCGGCTCCGGGCGGGGACTCGGGCGCTGGGCGCAGGGCGGGGCCGGGGTCCTCGGGCGGCCGCCCGCAGCCACCACATCCTGACATGAATCAGCCGCACTTCAGAAAATAAACTTCTACTCGGTCCACCGCCCGCCCGTGACACCCAAGGCGCCAGCCCGCGACCGCCACTGCTGGTTGCACGCGCCCAGGCTCAGGTGGGGCCCGGGCACCCCGCCGCAGGCCATAGGGAGCGGGCCCTGCTCTGCGGGAAGGGGGCGGGACTGTGCCTCCAGCCTCTGCCCAGCGAGGGACCCCAGGACCGACCGGCCATGCCCCCACCCTTAGCATGGACGGGAGGCGCGCTCCTGTGGGTCTGTGGGGCTCCGGGCTATAGCGCGCAGGCCACAGGTCAGCGCTGCCCCCCTGGACACGCAGGAGGCCTGCAGAGACTGCCTAAACCTGCCCGGAGCCAAAGGTCGGTAGGCCCACCTCACGCCGAGCTGGGAAAAATCTGGTCCCCAAGTCCTGCCCTGTGCTCTGGGCCTCAGTTTCCAGTCTGCTCCAAGAAGGAGGGGCAGGGGAAAGGTGGGAACCCAAAACAACCCTCCAGTCCCACCCTGGGCGCAGGGCAGGTGGCCTGGAAGCAATGCTGTTTGGTTCCAGGGCTGTCCCCACCCACCAAGTCAGCAGGGACTTTCTGTTGGAAACCCCAGTTGCATGGCTAATCCCTCCTGGGACCAGGTCTGAGCTGACCACTGTCCCCACACACACACACACTCTGTCCTCAGGAAATCCAAGCTCTTGGTGGTCATGGGCCTCCTGGGCAGACCCAGGGGTGTCATTGGGGGCCTGAGGTAGCCCTGGGTGGGCTGCAGCACGAGCTACACTCCCAGGCCAGGCCCTACCTGCAGAGCTTTAACCTTCCGAGCCATGCTCTGGTCCAGTTCTGCCTGCTGTCAGCGAATCTCGCTCATCTCCCTTGCAGGGACTGGGCCGGGCCTGTGCCTTAAATAGACTCCCGCCTTCCATCAAAGTGCTCTTGTTCCCAGGTGGAAAGTTTTAGGTGCGTGGGGGCTGTGGTAGGGACAGGTAATCACTGGGTAACAATGCATGCTGCAGACAGGACACCCAGGGCCAGCCCCGTCTTGCAGTGTGCCAGTGTCAAGGTCCCCAAGGTTGAGAGGTGGTGCTGGCTCTGCTGCCTGACCCCGTGCCTGCTTTGTACACACAGGTAGTATCTGACAGGTGCACAGCAGTGCAGTGGACCCTGCGTTGGGGAGGGAATCCCACTCCTTCTGGAGCACATCTTGGGGAACCAGGCAGGAGAGCTGGGAGGCTGAGAGACACCTGACACCCAGGACAAGAGGGAGGGCATGAGACAGAGCCTACATGCAGCCTCCTATTATGGGGGCCTCCACCCTGCCAGGCTTGCTCTAGTAAGGAGGGTCCCTGGGCAGCCTGAGCCCTTAGCCGGCCCAGCTGGACACCTGCCCAGTGCACAGCACCTTTGACCTCTGAGGTGACAGCCAGCAGTGTGGAGCCAGGCCGGGCAAGGGCGGCTGGGCCTGCCCTCCTGTGGGGTTGTTGCTCAGCTGCTCTTGTAGCCCCTGGGGAAGCTGTGATTAAATTAGGAACTGTCAGATGGTGGAACTGAGGCCCAGGCAGTTGGATACAGACTCTGTCCCTATTCTGGAGTGCTCTCAAAGCCCTTGTGCCCACCTCCCCCCCCCAGGGAGTGACCTGCTCGGGACTGGGCACTGCCACCCTGGGAGGCGAGGGCCTTTCCTGGTCAAGTGGCCCTGCTGGGTCCCCTGCATGGATGCCCCTTGGTCCCTGGCCCCCGTAACCCAGAGCAGCCCAGGCAGAAGCCCTGGGTTCCTGTGGCTGCAGTCCGTCCCCAAGGTGGCTGGGGTGAGTCCCCATCTGGTGGTGACGAAACCAAGGCCCATCACGCTATCTGAGGACAGGACAAGCAAGGCCACTTTCCTATTCTATCCATTTCCCCCACCCTGTACGGCTTTTCCCAGTGGCAGGAAGCAGAGAGGGCCCTGCCAGCCTCTGCACCCCCAGCAGTGCCACTCTGGGGGGGGGGCAGCCGGCATGGTGGGGCGGATATAGGGGAGACTGCCTCTGCATGTCCTGGTCTCCGCCCTGCTGCACAGTGGCCAGGAGGGATACCTGGGTGCAAGGGATACCTGGGAGCTCCCCAGGGCTGTGACCTGTGCCACGCTCACCATGGAGGCCAAGAGTGCTCAGCCAGCTGCATAGCCTGCACTGCCAGGAGGCCAGGTTGACCTGGGCCAAGGGGAGGCCGGTGATGGCTGAGGACCCAGGGAAAGTACTGTGGGGAGGTGGAGGCAGGCTCTGGTCCTGTTCTGCCACTGAGACCTAACACTGAGGGCTAGCGTTAAGACAGCCAGGCCACAGCAGGCCAGGGAGGAGTAGGCAGGCACCCACATCCCTCGTAGACCCCCTGGAGGCCATGGGCAGAGGCCAGGCTAGGCCCTTGCCGGGCTCACCCGGGTAGGTTTCTCT
>PVJX010014939.1:5190-43804 GCA_004027295.1 Dolichotis patagonum
AACATCATACCACAGTGATATATGTGCACCCATGTTTATAGCAGCACAATTTGTAATAGCCAGATCTTGGAAACAACCTAAGTGCCCATCAACTGAGGAATGGATAAAAAAGTTGTGGCATTTTTATACAATGGAGTACTACTCAGCTATAAAGAATGATCACATTGAGATATTTATAAATAAATGGACACGACTTGAGCCCATACTCATAAGTGAAATAAACCAGACTCACATGTGTAAATACCGTATAGTCTCCCTAGTATGAGAGTTGATAAGAGTAAGATTTTATGGTAAGCATGAGTCCCCATCTCATAGCTTTGAAGCCTTTCAATGTTTCCATTCATCAGTTGGAATGGTTTTATTCTGTTTTGTTTGACTATATCATGCGTGATGGTGTGAACAGCTGTTTTGAAGAAAATAAAACATTATGACAGCTATTTCTGATTTAATATCATCCTTCTTAGGAGTCCTCCATGCTTCTATTCTTCTACTACCATTGGTTCTATCTATCACAGTGTGTCTTATTGGGATTTGAATATGTGTGATAGTATAAACAAAAATTTTTTTATCGAAAATGAGATATTATAGTACCCATTGATCATTCTCTGTTATTCGGTTCAGAATGCCCTGTAATTCTTTCACTCTTTGAATGGTTTTATACTATATTGTTATGTTTGATATTATTGTATTTGAAACTATGCTCAACTATAGCAGAGCAAGAGATATTGTGATAGCTACTGTTAGTGTCCGGTTGTCTTAATGTAAAGTACTGTGTTGCTTATGTTGTCCTGTTCTGCCCTCTTTTGTTTTATTCTCTTTAAAATATATTTAAAAAAAAAGAAAAGAAATACTCTGTGTTTTTCATGGATGGTTCCCCATGAGGGGTTGAAGTACTGGCCTCCAAGAGTGCTGATTTTTACTTTGTGCACCCAGCATCCTAGTTCCTCCTATAGCCTTTCACTTTTTAGCGCATTGAGCAATAATCTAGCCCAGTGCTGGTGAACCTTTTAGAGCTTTCAATGATGCAAACAACCGGCTGTGGCACACACACCAATTGTTCCCCACCGCTGGCTGAGACTTAGTAGTCATATATCCATACAGTATTTACATGACCACAGTGAAGACACATACTGCGAAAGCTGGGATCATGAATGCATTTCAGCCTGCAGAACCAATTTTTTTTTTTATGGTAAATGGAAGATGGATGAAAAGTTTAGATTTAGTTGAGCAACACAACCCAGAGCAGGAGGACTGCATTACCAGTGATGACCTACCTTTTCTTTTCCATCACAAGCTATGGAGTCTTTCTTTGCTATGACTTCCACCACTGACTCCCAAAAGACAGTCTGTTAATCTGAAGACAATTCAAGTCTCAACTCACATAATTATTTTTGACAATGTCTTTGAGAAAGTAAGTGAAAATTTCAAAATGCCACTTCTCTTCTGTCATCCACTCTTTGGCAGACATTGCTGATATACACAGCATGTGAGCACTGGCAGCAGGCAGAAGGAGCAAGGGGGCTGAGGCCCAGGTCAGGCTGTCGGCTAGGGCTGGCCCATCCGTGTCCACAGAGAGCCAAGGCCAGAAGGGCCTCGTTTTCCCTCATGTGCACTGCAGGACACTTAGTACTGAGTCTCTTCTTTGAGAAAGAGAATGTCTAAGCCACATACAACTTTATGGCCTATTGATTTCTCCACCTACCCCTCTTTAGTTAAGGAAACTGAGGCCCATAAGTAAAATGATTTACTTGTGCAGTCAGGCTGCAAGTTAGGGGCAGGGGTTGAAGGTAGTGGAGACTTCCTGACTCCCTTATCAGTACTCTTCCAGCTCTTATCCATTGGCACAAGTTCTGTCTTAAAATAGAAGGAAACCTTACTAAACTATCCCCATGGTTCATATGAGAGATTCAATCTCTGATGGGGATCAAACTATAAAAGTGTGGAGAATAAATTTTAAAGTAGAAGCAGTGTCGAATTAATAATAATGTGTTAAATTTGCATGTTACTTTTTGACAAAATTTTAGAAGTAAATATATACATATGTATATGTAAAGCAACGTGATAACAGAAATTCAGAGAGAAAACCACTGCACCCAAGGGATGGAAAGTGGAAACCAAGTCTTGCATGCTGAGTATTTTACCATATAGAGAAGGGCCTTTTAGGATCAAAGTGATGTCCTGAGGTTTATTTTAGCTATATACACTGTACTGTCACACATGGAGTATACTATCGCATTAAAATGTCTCACCTTGGGTATCCATTCCATGTCTTTAATGACTTGAATATTCTCAAGGCCTCTCAGTTCCTGCAAAGCAGTAATCTTACAGCAGTTTGGAAAAATCCAGACATACCGAACAGGTTCAGGAGGTTTGCCCTTGCTGCTCCTGTGAGTTGGCTGGCTTTCTGCTATTTAGTCTCAGGAACGATTACAGTGGTTCCTGTCTACATCTGTGATAAACAGCTTTTCCTGGAGCAGCTTACAGGATGGCAGTGTTCAGGCTTAGGCAGAACAATGTGGTATTGTGTTTGACAGTAGAAGCCATTTGAAAAAAATTCAAAGCAACCCTCACACTGAATTACCCCTGAAAGGTGTTACTGATGAAAATGTACAACTCAGAATTAAAAATTATTCGGATAAATCTTTATGCCTTTTTTTTTTTTCCTCTCCTCCCCACTCAGTCCTTCTCCCAGAGTTCACTGATAGGAAAAATTACATAGAATTCCTTGGAGCTTTCATCTTTCTTGGTAATCATTTTAGGAAAAAAATTTTAATGCTTGGTTTAGGTGAAATCTTTTATTCTTAGTTTAAATGTATATAAAATCTCCTCATGTGCTTGTCTGCAACCTCGATTTTCTTGTGTTGAATTTCGTATTTTCTCACTTGTCTATGCTTAAGAGGAAATAGCGAGAAGCTACTTCTTAACCAGATGACGCCCATTTAGGTTGTGTGTATGGATAAGTGCATGCATGCGCACACCTGCATGCTAAGATGTGCACCCAGATAATTACTGGTTGTGATAAAACTTGGTAGAATTTTAATTTGCTCCATTAAGTCAAATGAAAGTAACAAAAATGGTCGGAGGGTGGGGTAAGATAGGTGAAGGAAAACAAATAGATCAGTTTTCTTTAAATAAAGCCATTTAAACTGGAGGCTGTATTTTTTTTTCAGGCCATCTTTGACTTTTCTCAGTATTATATTCCTGTAAGCTGCATAGCAGGACTTGTGTGTGCTTGAGGAAGCTCCAGGAAATGGGAATAAAGGGTGGAGATGCAGGTGCAGAGTGCACAAGTGGGCTTTTTCCTGTAGCCTGAATGCCTGGCCCATAAAGCAGCAGCCCTCAGCCCTGCTGTCAGGGTTTCCGGAGCTAAGCCAAGAAGCAGTGGGGTGGTTGGAGGGAGCAGAAGAGGATAATTGTTATTCAGTCTCCTTTAATGAGATGTATTGCCCACTTCTGAAAGATTGTGGCCATTTCTTTTGTTATGCTAATTAGACCCTATTAGAGCTTGACTGTCTTTGATTTCTGCTTAATCCTTTCTGCTTCCTCAGCCTCAATCCTGACGGGCAAATGGTTGAAAGATGGTGGGGTGCTACAGTGTTATTTATTGCTGACATCTAGGCTGAGTCCTTGAGTAACAGGGTGAGTTTGTGAAAGACTTATCTTACCAAAAACAGTATGTATCTCAGATATTCATGTTCATCTTTTTAAAAAATTAATTTAAAAATGATCAATTTCTGTCTTTTGTAAAGTCCAAATGCCATTGCTATTTGTATAGTTGCTTTTACAGCCAGACGGAATGGGAAATAATGGACTGGAAAATTTAGATAGCCTTTCCCTGGTTGTCTGAATTTATTTTAAAAAAAGAAGGAGCAAGTTTATCATACCTTTAAGATTTTAGGGGGGAATCAGCCAGAAAAAATGGACAAATGATGTAATGGTCAAAACAGCAATTTACCGATTCAAAATTTACAATTTATAGATACATATACATTGTTTCCTAAAAGTAAAGCATTGTATTTACATGATTGCTGCAATTAAAAGCAGGGTGAGATTTTTTTTAGAGTCTTGAATGACCAATGTGATCCTTTCTAAATTGGGAAATGAAGCATTTCCCTTAAATCCTTAAAAACAGTATCATGATGTTTTAGAGTAACCCTGTCCAATAGAAATACAATGTGAACCACAGATGTTATTTTAAATTATCTGGTAGCCACATTAAAAAAGCAAAAAACTACAAGTGATTAGTTTCAGTAATACATTTTATTTAACTCAATATGTCAAAGTAAAATTTCAGCTTGTAACCAGCACAAAAATGAATATTTTACATTATTTTGTTCGTGCTAAGTGTTTGAAATCCAGTGTGTGATTTACTGTGTGTGTTTCATAGCACATCTCAATTTGGATTTGCTACATTTCAGGTGCTCAGTAGCTATGTGTAGCAAGTGGCTATTGTAGGAGATGGAGCTGTTCAAAGTAATTGAGTAATTTACCGCATGCCTGATACTCCTGTCAAGCCAAAATCCATCTTTAATGTTACAGATTAAATATTATGGGCTGTATGACCTTGACCAAGTCACATTCTCTCAGGGACCTTAGTTTTCTCTTCTGAGTTTGAAACTAAATGACCCATTAATTCTTACCTTTTATCCATGTCAGCTCGGAACTCGTGATTTTAAAAATTCACTCTTACTCAGCCTCTTTCATAATGTAGTATTTGAAAAACAGCTTTCTTAAGCCAGAAAGGAAGTTGGAAAGTGTCCAGCACACCACACCTACACCTTTGTTCCTCCAAATGTCTGCTTTCTTCTGAGCAACCTGTACGTGAGCAGTACGTCTGGAGGTGTAGTTGAGGGAGGTGCCCTGCGCTTGCCGTTCATCTCTGGATGCTAGGAATGAGGCTTTTGACCAGAGGCTTTAGAGGGGCTGGAAGGTAGGTAGTGCAGACTACCAGGTTACATAGACACTGAATCTTTCTTTAACCCAGTTTTGGCTATTTCCTCTCTTTCCCTTTCTCTTCCTTGCTTCCTTTTTTTCTTTTTTGTGTGTGTGTTTTTTTTTAAATTGGGTGTATATATTGTGTCATCACTGAAAAAAAAAAAACTCCCCCAAACTTAACCTTCCCAAGAAAGTAAGGTGTCTAAGAGCTCTGAACAGTGTGTGTGTGTGTGTGTGTGTGTGTGTGTGTGTGTGTGTATCTGTCTGTAATATGTTTTCTCCCCAGAAATACTAATATCCCAGTATTCTTACATATTTTTGTCCATTTGTGGGAAAAGGTATATTTCTTTATTCGGTGTTTATTCTTTGCCTGAAGTGAGGTGAATGGTTTTTCACATATGTATATCGATAACTTAGATTTTTTTTGTTTGCTTCAAGTTTTTTTTTAGCATTTTATTTTTCTACTAAGAGCATTCATTGTTTTCTTAAGTTTCGTTATTGACATAGGTAGTATATAATACTTATATAAGTAATATGTATGTATATTGTAGCTCATCAAATATCACTGAGTCATAAGTGCTGCAAATACTTTTTAGTTACTTTTAAACTTGTTAATGGCATTACTTCTAATATACTAGTCCTTCTTTATCTTTAGGACATTCTGTGTGTTTCAAGAACTCCAAGAACAATGCCTGAAACCAGAATAATAGCAAATCGTTCATATATATATAGTATTTGCCTGCACATATCTACTTATAGTAAAGTCTAGTCATAAGTTAAGCATAGTAAAAGATTACTACAAGAAATAATAACAAGGTAAAACATAATAAAAGTTTTATGGATGTGGCCTTACCTTTTCTCTCAGAATATCTCAATATGTTGGTACTTTTTTCTCAAAATATCTCAGTGTGTTTATACTAGTGGGCAGGTAGCACATACAGTGTGGATACTCTGGACTAAAAAGGTTCATATCCTGGATAGAGTGGCATGGAATGGCATCAGATATCATGACACTTCCCAGAATAGTATGCAATTTAAGACTTTCAAATTATTTATTTCCAGAATTTTCTCTGCCATATTTTCAGGTCACAACTTCCCAAGTGTAACTGAAACTGTGGCAAGTAAAATCACAGATGAGGGAAAGCCAGTTAATAATGTTTTTAAAACTTATATTTAAAAGCTGCTTATTTATGGCAATGTGGCATTTATGTTTAAAAAGGTATTAACATCTGGGCATGTTGGCACACTCCTGTATATCAGCACTTGGGAGGCTGAGGTAGGAGAATCATTGGCAAGTTCAAGACCAGCCTGGGCTACACAGTAAACACAATGCCAACCTGAAATGCATAGCAAGACCCTGTCTCGAAAAGACAAAAAAATTTTAAAATATTAACAAAAGACTATATGGATAGTAACCTAAATATTCCCCAAATATCTTGTGGTTTCTTTCTCCTTATTTCATTTTTTTAGGTATAATTGATAAATAAGATTGTATATATTTAAGGTATACAGAGTAATTTGGTGATTTTATGAGAAACTCATTCAAAAATTGCCTCCCGTTTGCTAAGTGGAGAGGGACAGAGGGCAAAAGACCAGCATGGTGAAAGTGAATGGAAGTTATGTTCAAATTTTAGGATTCAGTTTTTTAATAAGAAAGGGCTCTATATGCACATTCCACCTTGGGCCACATAGTCTCATACATAAGATCTCAAGGGTAGATTTTACTGGCAGTATCTATCCACAGGTCTGTAGTTAGCTTTAAATGTGGAACATTTTCCCATACTGCCCAGGTACTGTAGAACTTGTTCATTGTGGAGGAAAACAGATCTGTAATAAAGGACATCTGTGATAAAGGAGGTCAGTTTATCTGAGTTTGTTAAAAGGATAGATTTCACACAATCAAAAAATAAATTCTACGAGCACTATAGATAATACCTTTAGAAGATTCTGGAACACCACAAAGAGGGAGGTAGTAAAACTTGGCTTTATTTCCAAGATAGAAGTATAGTCAACACTAGGTACAGATCTTTAATGCTGGAAAAGGATCAAGTCATCTGTGTCATGTAACTTATTTGCCATTGCTGTTGGCTTTCCACTAGCAGGTAGAAATAGTATCTTTGGTAAGAGTGAGGTTTTACCTCCAGCTGGGAAGAGGCTATCTTGAGATTCACTTACTGGGGGGAGCACATAGCTGGAGAAAAGCCAGTCAGAAATCGAAGGAAAATGCAGAAGAAGATTTACAATAGAAAAAAGACTTTATGGTCTGGTTCAATTCCACAGAACTGCCTTGAGTCTGGCCTTTGTGGTCTACATTATTGTTTCAGGAGGAAAGATTTTGGAAAAGCCAAATTGTGTTTAAAGTTTTCCTTGTGTTCAGGTTATTTCTGAAATAATAAAAAATAATAGGGCCACTTAAACACTCATAGCATTTAATTGATAACCATATATTAAATACTTAAACACAGAGACATTCTGCTTCAGAGGAACATTCTTTACCTTTTGAATGAATATCCTAAGTGTAGCTAAACAAGATTTGTTTTTTCACAGAGGATAATTTTTTTAAAAAGCCTAACGAAATGCAATTTTTTTGACTGTCTAGTAAGAGTGTAACACAAGCCTAGCCCCTTTAACAATAACTGCTGATATCTTCTCTTAGGAAGCCTTTCGTCCAATGCCCTGATGTCATTTTGAACGTGATGGATGAGAGGCTCATTTATTGTTAGCTACGCTATCATCATTTCTGACACACATTCCTATGTCATGGCCCTATTTCATTATAGAATAGCACTGTGGAATAAGGATGATATTAAATTTTAATGTCATTGCTATTATTACTGTTAACCGTTTTTAGCATAAGTATGCTTGGTTCTTTAATTTCAGTGTCTGCAGGACCAGCAAACAGAAGTGTACGTAAACAGTCAGGAAAATGACTGAATACCCTGGAGACCCGGCATCGCATGCTCTGCCTGTTGTGAATGATGAATCAAAATGGAAAGGTTATCATTTTCATTAGCTAGGAAAGAACAAGACCATACTTTTCTCCAAGTGTAATTACAGCAGTTCACTAGAAACATTACACTGCAGTAATTAGTCTAAAGGTGTATGAGAGGGCAGGCTTTTGCACAGACACTAGAAATATTATTTCAGAGTTTAAGGTCACAGCCTTGTGTTTAACATGTTCCAGGCAGCTTACAGAAAGAGAGAAGGAAGGATAGAAAGAAAGAAAAAAAGAAAACTAATTTGGCTGCGGTTAAAGAAAGACATTTGACATTTCCCAGTGTCATGCTTTCACAAACCACTCAGGTAGAAAAATTGTATTTTATTATCTACAATAAAAAAAAACTTAGCTGCTGAAGTAGCATGTCAGAATACTTTGTAGGATAAACAGATAAAATCCAAGTTTATTAGGACTGTGATGTAAATGATTGTAACAACTTTTGATATGTACATTTTAATCTTCACTGCTTTCTTAAGGCAAAGAAAGGACACGCAAAGGGAAAGCAAAATCATTTCATTATCACCTGATAACTGTATTTAAGAAATAAATGTGAATCCTATGTGGGTCCTCAAAAAATTCAAATAGCTGTGAATTTTATACATATAAATATCTGGCCTTTGTAAGGTTTTTGTTGATACTATAAACAATCATTGAAATACTAAAATTTTTCTAACACAATACTTCAGAATAAAACTGATATTGATATTAGTTTCTAAACCACATCTCAGGTTTACGAAGCATAAAGCAGAGGTGAGAGGAAAAAAAAGAAGTAAAGAAGAAAGTAAACGTTATGTAAAGTTTAGATTTACAGCCATGTGTGAGTAGAAGAGAAACCTTTTGCTTTTCCTAGTGCATAGAATACTTGTACAAGTAACATTTTTGTACTGAGTTAAAGGTATTAACCCAAATACCCTGATGCCTTTGTTTAATTTGGGCAACATCTGCCTTTCTTCAAACAATTCTTTTCATTTTTCTCTTTAAGTCCTTATATGGCCTTGTGTAGGGTACTGTTCGAGACAAATGGGGAAAGAATACACTCGAATGAGCATTCATCCAACAACCAAAATATGTTGGAAACCACTGCTTTTTAAAGCAAGTGTGTGTTTTATGCATATTCTCCAGCCATATGGTTAGAACTGATGTTTCTCACAACTTCAGGCACTTGGGCAATTTTAAGCATAGATGTGACAGAAATGACACGGTTGATTATGTAACATGCTGGAAAATGTATCCAGAAATTGAATCTTAAAAACACTGTCTTTTGTTTATCACAGATGTTCCTCTACTTCAGGAGAAGGCCCACACTGCAGAGTTAGATCCACAGTGCTTAAGTGTCCTAGAGGCACTGAGCAGTGGGGACAATTCACAGACATCCTTTGCTCCTCTCTGCTCCTGCCACTGAGCAAATCACCCATCTTGCTGCACCTTCGTTCCCTCTTTGAAATCAGAGCAGTTAAGCTCCTTCTGAGGTCTTACAGCCTTTACGTGGCTAAGGGAATACCACCTTTGTTTTCCGCTTTCCTAATTAAAGTTTCCTAGTTGAGTTTTTCCCGTATCTTCTCATCTGAACATGGTACCACACTCACTCACCACAGCTGAGGGCCCTCATTCCTAGTAGCTCTGGATGATCACCAGTCACACAGGGACTTAGCGGGATTTTGTTTTTCCTGCACTGTCCCTCACATCAATGACCAAATCTGTGGAATGGAAAGGTAGTTTTACAAGCCCATTTTTATAATGCATTCTTTACAAAATGGCTTTTAAAAGTAAGGTCACAGTGGTGTAAATGAAGTTCTGTGCCTCCTAGGAAAAATTACTTTCTCCACTGACATTGTGAATAAATTACAAAGTATACCTGATTTGCAAAAGCAAATGTAAAGACGCAAGATTCACTTTCAAAAATCCATAGAGCTGAATTAAGGGACAAACTGCAGGTAAGAACTGTCCCTTGCTTCAAAGACGTACAATCAATTTAATTTCTTGATACACTCCTCAAGGTTGAGAGAAGGAAAACTGGTTTTCCCAGGGAGTTACAGTCCCAAGAAAAAGCCTTCAGCTCTAACATGTTACAGAAATTGAATATTTTTTAAAATTAACTATAAATGTCACATACTGGTATAGCAAATAAGAAGAGTCATCTTAGGATTGTAAAAAGGGCTTTGTAGAAATTCTGACAGACTTTCTAAAGAAAACTTCAAGTCCCTTGATAGCCTTTTGAAAGACTTTGTAAATGTTCTTTGGTGGATATTAAAGATCACTGTTATTGAAGTGCAGCAACAGAATGGCTCTAGGCATAACTTAAAGTAATTTGCAGAGGCTGTAAGCATACACTTAGAGAGAGCCTGTCTTGATCTGATTCCCATTGTACCTTGTGAGCATATCAATCCCTAACCTACAGATCTGCGTGATTGACTCAAGGCTTTGGAACAAATAAGCCCTTCAGTATTGTGATCTACCCTCCCTTCAGCTCTCCTTCATACTGCCTTTTTACAAACTAGCCATTTTATAGATGAGGATTATGACCAAACATGGTCAAGTTTCTCTCATCTTAAAACATTGTATCCAGATCTTAGGTCCTCTTCCACTACTATCCTTCCCAAATATGTGGCATTTGATGGTTTGTTGTTGTTTTTGGCATTTGATGTTTTTGAAAACCCTCCATCCAGATACCTCCCCTCGCTTCTTGTCATTCCTGTTTTCCTTTCCTTCAGTGCAACAGTTCTCTTGAATCCACCTTCTAGACCATTCTGTGGTTCTGTACTTTCAATTTTGGTTTAATCCTCTCTGCTGAACAACCATCTGTGCTGCCAGTAACAAATTTTATGAAAACCATGATTTCAAGGATTTTGTTTGATAGATTTTCAAAGTGATATAACCCTGCATCCCTATGTGTGGTTTCAGTCTTTAAATAAGGTTCTGCTGGTGATGGAGCGGTTGCCATAGGAATCTGCTTCTGAGAATGGTGTGAGTGAGACATGGGCTTGCTGCATCACCCCTTTGAGAAAAGCTCTGGCCCTTGCTGCTAGATTATCTCTGCCATTAGCATAGCAGGTTGCTGGGGAGTGTGGTCTCAGTGGCCTAAAGACTTCAGTAGCTTGCCTGTTTGCTGCAGAGGCCGTCTTAGGAAATGGCTAATCAACTGATTACTGTAATTCTTGTCTGAAGGTCTTTATCCACAATAAGTTATAACATAAAGATGGGGAGAGAACAGTTGGAACTTGTAGGAGGAGGCAATTCATTTTAGAAAGAAACCTGAGGCTTATATACATTTGCTTAGCCTTTACATTCTTTTATTGTGACCAAGGCAGTGTTGCTCTTCCAGAGTTCTATTTGATCTCTTCCCTTCCTTAACTTTTTTTTTCTTTTATTTTAAGATCATTTAAAATAGTTGCTTCTCTTAAAGGTTGTATTTGGATATTCTCTTTGGTGTAAGTTCAATCATGAAAAAAATATTGAGAGCTTTTATTATTTATTTTTTAACACATTTTAGGAAGTGTACATGGATTGCAGCAGCTCTTGATGGAGCCCTCACCTTCTATGCTCATGTTTGCTCATGTTTGGAGAGTTCGAAGGATCTTATCAATGAGACAAAGTCCATGGCCCAGGGAACAAACAGTATGACTTGAAAAGCATTTGCCTTTATTACTTAATGCACAAAACAGTTCTCCTGTGAGCCCCTTTGTCAAATAATAGCTAAATACTCTCCTACAAATAGTTCTCTGCTGGTTAGTTGAAAACCAAGCCCTCTACCATATAAGCACAGCAAGTCTTTCTAACTATGTGTATATTTTATGTTGTCATTGTAGAAATCATTGGAGATACCAGAGGAAATAAAACAGCACAAAAATACTTCTGCACCTGTCCACATGAATTCTAACAAGAGCAGAGCAGCAGCACACCCTTCAGTGGCTCTGCATTCTGACACTGTCATTAATTTCCTGAAAACTTAATGTTAGATGAAGTGTAATTGCAGATTTCCTTAAGAATCATTGACAGATACTTATCCTAAGTTATAAGCAACTCACAGTGTCAACTGTGTGCAAACATCGTAAGATTCTTCCAAGAGAATATACTTAAGTGAAACCCATTATTCTCTAGTCTGTTTTTAATATACAGAGCCACACAAGCTCAACATAGAAGTTGGAGAACTTCTATGGGGCTACTTGATTTTCTCATGTTAGAGAAACTTTCCCTGGTATTCAGGGGTTTAGTCCTGGTAAGCAAGATCTCCTAGACCTTGCAACCTTTGGCGAAGTGGGCTACATTTTGAATGAGATGGTAAACTAGATGGCAAATTATGGTGTTTTTAGGTATTGGCATTGAATGATGAAGAGGGGTGTTTGATTTCTTTTTTAATTGTTAGGTGGTCCAGTTAGTACAGCTGTGTTTATGTTTCTGAAATGACAACTGCCTGATCATAGTGACAAGCTTCTACGAATAAGAATAGGAATTTCTTCTTAAGAAATCATCTTGCCAGTGTACTTCAATTTAGGGGGTTGTATTAAGCAGCAACGGCAAAAATAATTTCAGGAACTATTATTCAATATAGCTGGTTTGCTAGATGGGACATTTTGACAACCTTTTTAAAAAAAGTAATTGATACTTCAAATGTTACACTTCACAGTGGAATAAACTTGGAAATGGTGGTGGTTTTTTGTGTGCTTTTTTGCTTTGGTTTGTTTTTGGATAGTCACATTTCTTTAACCCTTGTTTAGCTGATTTAACTTCTTGGTTATTAAAAATACTTGCTTAGATTGTAAATGTAGGTCAAATAGTGCCCTTTTTTTGCTGTTCTTCTCTTTAAAAGAAAATAATTAAGTGATCATAGCATCAGTACTCCAACAAAGAGAAAAAAATGTATATAATCAGTAAATAACTATGTGAATTAGTAATTTCAGGACCATATGCAATGTGCGAAATGCTGAGATGCAGAGGCCTAATGAGTAGCGTTTAGAGGCATTTTCTTTAGTGTTATATCCCTCATAACTCAAATTAATGTTTATTGCTATTTCATATTGCCAAAATATTTTCATGAATTTGGATTAGAAGCAGCTTGTTCTGGCTTGTTTGGCAACTTTGTTTCAAGAAACAAAGTGATATTTATAAGATTTTGTATGTCTTAGAAGCTTTATCTTACTTACGTTGAAGAAAGAAATACAATCAAGCTCTGTTTCAGAGTTATGTAAGAGGAGAGTTCATACTGTGCTAATTTTATATCACAAGCATAGTTAATGAAGAAATTTGAATTGGTCATTTGAACAGTGTTAGCCTTTAGCAATTAGCCATCTACACTTTCAACTCAAGAGGACCCAAACGGGCCCAGAATTATTTGGGCTGGTATTTATTTTTGGATTCTCAGGTACTTGTCTTTATCTTTTTCATTTTTTTCTCCCTTCTCTCCACAGATTGGTGAAAAACAACAAGTGTTAGTAACAGAAGAATCTTTTGATTCCAAGTTTTATGTTGCACACAATCGATTTTATGAGCAGGTAAGAGGCACTTCAGTGTTCTTGAGTTTCCTCCAAATAGGAATGAATTTGGAAAGTTTAAGCGAAGAGGATTTTAAAGGGGAAAGGGTTGGATCCTGTTGCAGGGTGGCTATTTTGTAGCACCACGCCACCCGGGCTACACTGGGGCTTATCTCTGTGGCACATTCTACAGAACATTCTCCACAAAGGAATAAGTGTATTTAGTGCATTTTAGTGTGCACTAATCTTTGATAGGGCCAGCCCTAGGCTCTTTGGAGTTTGGAGCCAAGCAGTTAGCACTGCCAAAGTTCCCACAGTGGAGGAGTGGGGGGCAAAGTCTAGTGCAGACAGCAGGATGTCTGCCTGTCCACATCAGCAGGGAAGTGCAGGGATTTCCTCTTTCTGTCATGTCGCTCTGCACTTTTTTAGTTTTGGTCCATCACTTGGTTTTTCAGTGTAGTTTAGTTTTGGTTTTTTGCTTGTTGGTTTGTTTTGTTTTGGTTTAACTTCTACCTTGATAAAAATGCTGGGAGGAAACGAAAAAGAATATTCCTTGGACTCAACTCAGACTATGAACAACTCGAGTCCAGCATGAGGATGAAAGCAGGTTCCCTTAGCAGTTCTGAGGGATCCCCATAGGGACATAGAGCTATGTGGATCATTCTGGATCACATTAACTTGTCTCAACATCACACGTGGTTTCCCACTTTCTATTTCTAAAAAGAGAGAGAGAGATGGAGATCTTTTTCTCTGGCTCTGGGCCAGAACTGGCGAGCAGGCACTGTGGAGGCCAGCAGGGCATGTCACAGCATGGGCCTGTCAGACAGAGCATGAGCAAGGGAAGCCACTGCCTCAGCTAGAGAACAGGTGGCAGTGGCTGAGGTGTTCTCCGCACTGGTGTCCACTTGGAATAATCTCAAACTGGATTGTAGGTCCTTAGAGAAGATTGGGGGAGGGGCACACTAAACTCACTTTATGCAGCAACCGTGGAGGCCACAGTGGAGCAAGAACTCCCAACACCCCATCTGGGAGCCAAGGCTCTTCCCCATTACAGCTCATCAGGGGGAGCAGGGTCCGCATCAGGCAGCTTTCTGCTCAGCCTGGAGAAACAGGAGTGGGGTTGTATTTGGGTTGCCTCATTGTCCACAGTCTTTCTCTTGTCATCTGGCTTTGAGCCTCAGCAGGGAACATTTTTCCCTGAATTTTAAAGCCAATGGCAAAGCTCCTTAGCTGTTTCCTCCCATTTAAAACAGTTGGATCTCTTCCCATTATTAAAACCAGAGGAGAAAAAAAAAGCTGAGCCCTTCATTCAAATCAGGACAGCAGATCTACAAGTGTTTTTCCCCCAAGAATAGTACTGAATCCTCCAGGTATAGTTTGCTCTAGAGATTTTCTTATTTTAAAAAAAAAACTGATTCAAAATGGCTTTCATATCCTGACACCAAAGCTCTTTCGGTTTGTTTGCTTGCCGTGAGTAATTTGCTGCCCAGGTGACCTTTCTCCTACACTTTGATGAAATGAACCCAATGGTCATAAAAATCAAACTCAGAAAGACCAAGATACAGTTTGACTTTTTAGAGAAATTAGCCCTGAAACTTCTGGCTCTCATCAGACGTTTTTATCTCTACAACTAAGCCTATCTAAGATGTCATTAGAAGTTTTTTCTAAATAAGATGAGTTCCAGAGGTGAAGATCATATCTAAATTTCAAAGTATTGCAGAGTTAGAATTAGTCCATTTATTTTGGATCTTAACTTGAAACGATTGGCACGTAGCTATAGTACTAAAATAGAAGTGTGAGGGAGACTTAACACATATAAACTACCTATTAGTCCCAAAGGAGGGGAAACATTTGCTTAAGGTAAACAAGTACTTCTATCAGTACTCTTTAGTGGAAAGAGACCATCTGATAGTTTCCTGTGAGCCAGCCAAGTACCTGCAGAGTAGCTGGTTCAATATGGAGGTCGGCTCCCACTACAGACACACACAAGCTTCTAACTGAGCCGAAGAACTGAACAGCAGCGATTAGCCGGGGGAGTTAAGAAATGCTGAACACCAATGGGTTGTGTTATTGAAAAGACTGCTTTTAAATATTCTTCCTCTTCCCCTGAAACATGTATTTGCGCATGTGCGAGTAGACACATGCACACTCTGATGCAGGCTTCATTTGAAGTGTCTCCTCAAACCGTTAAAACAGCTGAGTTGGAAGGCATTAAAAGTAAAAGGCTTTCATCATTCCTGTCTCAGTTTTCTTCATTGCATGGGGCAGCCACGAGCAGAATATCAAAGGCCCAGTTCAAAAGAGACTGGCTGACTGCTGAGGACTTCCCAGCATCTGGCCATGGGAAGGCATTTCTGGGAGGAGCCCTGGAGAAAAGACACTTTAAGGGCAAAACTGAGAAATCTGAATCAAGTATAGACTTCAGTTAATAGTAGTATGTCAACTTTGGTTTATATGTTACAACACGTATACCATAGAAATGTAAGATATTAATAATAAGGGGGAACTGGGTATGAGGCATACAAGAACTCTCTGTACTGCCCTTGTCATAATTCTATAAATCTAAAATTATTCTTAAAGCTCATTTTAAGATATTAAGATTTCTGATTTTTTTTTAAGGTTTTAGTGCCAAAGAACCCTTCATTCATGGGGAAAATGGTCGAGGTGGACATTTATGAATCAGGAAAACATTTTATGAAAGGGCAGCCAGTATCGGATGCCAAAGTATACACACCATCCATCAGCAAACCGTTAGCAAAGGGCGAAGTCTCAGGTTTAACAAAGGTAAGTGAAAGATGCTCTCCTCCCTGCCCTGGCAGTAAAACAGCAGCTGTGGAGGCACAAGGATTCCAGACTATACTTCTGTTATCATTTATAGCTCCCTTTTTATGTATGCATGAGGCTTTAATCCTTTCTGACAGATTGAAATCTGAATTAGAAAGATGCATTTTTGCTGATGCCTGTAGCTTTGCTTCTGCGCCTGTAAAGGAAATAAGCTGTTTCTGCCTGCAAGCTACATGCAAAGGATAAAAGCCATTATATGCAGGTAAAAGATTTAACTGAAGATGATCTGATCCAGTATGTTTCTATATCCATAGACTCCAAGTGTACGGGGACAAGCAAAGGAATGTTTTCCTGCCTGCGGAGCTGTTTATAACGTAGTAAAACCTTACAGCCGAACAGGCACTAAAGCATGCCACATACATGGTTATGGTGCCTTTCACTGGGGTGCTAGCTGGATGTCTACTTCAGTTGTATGGAGTGAAAATTAAACATTTTTTCTTTCTATAAAAAAGTAACCTGACCCCTATTTTATACCTTGGTAAATATGGCTGTTTGCCAAGCTCTCTCTTACATTTCATTGAGCTACAGTTGTAAAAGCTGATGGAGTGTGAAATGAAAATGTGTATCACATTTCTAAGCATCATTTGATGTCCTTTCTCCAACACAATTGTTAAGTGCTCCAGAAAAAAGTATATAGCAGTGACTGAACATACAGAAAAAGAGATAACTGATATTCATCTGACCATGTAATTCCAAAATTGTTTTAATCTGTGCATAGCTTTTTCCTTAGATGAGTCACAAGGGCGTGGTAATTAAAATAAAGGAACTCTGGCTTCACTTTGGGAATAGTGACAAAGGAGGGTACTGTTTATCTGTATCCCTGCCGATTGTGGCTCTCCACTCTGTCCAGCAGGAGTGGCACCTCTCCTGAGCGTGACAAGTGTGTGTGAAGCATCTAACCATAGTGGAAGACCTAGCTTTTGTCAAATCCTTGAGTGTATCATTCTGATAAAATTCAAAAAGCATACCCAGTAATGTTTGCTCTTTAAAAAAAATCTTAAAAAAGTAAAATCTTATCTGGAAGCTGGGATGGATGGCCTGGAGAGAACAGTAATCTAGCAATTAAGTTATATTACTAGAGATTTGGCTTTTGGTGTGTTAGCTAATATTTTTGAAGTTTTTTAAGAAAGGTGGCTGATTTTAAATTGTCAAAGTGAAAAAGATTTCACATCACATGGCAAATTGTTATTTCAAAGGTCCCGCCTTCATACACACCTATTGAGGAGGATAGTGTTCTAAACGTCACCATTTATAATGCATAAGTAAAGAGAGGTAGCATCTTTCTACTAGTTCCCTAACTATAGTATTGCTTTCTAAAAGCTCAGTCTTACTTAAGTTCTGTTAGGCAGACTGTTCTGCTCTCCCTTCCCTCTTTGCAACCCAGGAAATAGGTTCAGAAGTTCTATCACCTGCCTTACAATGTGTGGGTTGGCCCAGGGGTCCTAGGTAAGAAGAAGGAAGATCAGGTGACTACGGAGCCCACCTGACCTTCTAGAAATAGAAGCTAGCTCTCACTCACTCGTTCTTTGTTTTTAAAGTACTAGGGACTGAATCCAGGGCTTTCTGTTTGCTAGGCAAGTGCTCCAAACTGAGCTGTGTCTGTCTGCAGCCTTTTTAAATTTTTATTTTGAGACAAGATCTCATTAAGCTGTCCAGGTTGACCTATGAATTTGTGAACCGCCTGCCATAGCCTCTCAAGTAGGTAAGATTACAGGTGTGCACTTACCATGCCTGGCTGCTAGAAAGACTGATAGTATGCATGGCCCTAAAGTGTTAGAAACATGGATCTGTATATGTACATTCAGAAAAACATCAGGCAATTCTTTTACCACCAATCATGATTTCCTATAAACAGGAGAACATGGCTTTTATTCTTCAATGTTATTTTTCAATGTTTTTAAAGATAGGCCAAACCTAGCAGGACCAAAAGGCCTCATTAGTGAATGTGTCATATTATTACACATACTTTTGCTGACAATAGAACCAAAATGAATTAAACAGAAAGAGAAAGACTTTGTTTTATAGGATTTTAAAATGGATGATAGAGGTTGTGATCATGAGGCTTTGAGCTCTCTTGACAGTGGATATAAGTGCTGGAAGTTGCAAACAGAGAAATCAGCTTAACTGTAGGGTTGTAGCAGTGTGGCTTGGGATCAGACAGACCTGGGTGTTCATCTGGATTGCCGAGCTCACCAGGCACATAACTCCTCAGGGCTTTAGTTGTGTCTGTGAACTGGGAATGATCATGAGTGTCTCACAGTGCAGACAACAGGAACACTTTCCTGGAGCAAGTAAACCACTTAGCATCACTCCTGGAGCAGAGTCTTCAATGGTCCCTTCCCATTTCATTGCATCTAAAAATAACCACCTCTGAAAACTATCTCACACTGACATGTTCTTTTTGTTTTGTTTTGTTAATGATTTGACCCCCTTAGATGTTGCATTTGGCAGGGTTGGAGGTGTTTCTTTATTAGGATGATTATTTCATTGCCACAGAACCAATCTCATCCATATTTATTTATTTATTTATTTGGCAAGTAAATGCATGTCTGCAGTACATGCAGCTTACCACCATCTTGGAGTGGGTGCATATACATAATATAGTTTGGCTTTTTCTTTCTTCTTTTTTTTTTAATTTCCTTCCTTCCCTCCCTCCTCTCCCCATTTTCATTCTTGTTGATATTGTTAATCTTAGCTCATGTCTATGATGTATTTACACTCATTGATCAGAACTTCTGAGTTTTCTAGGCATTTCCTGAGTTTTCCTAGAATGTCAACTTCTCCCTACATACTTTACAAGGAAATCTAGAAAGTAAAATATCTAAAGCAAAACTGTGTTACAATTTTTTCCTATAATTAGTGCCTTTCCCGAGAACTGTAGGGTTATCCTTTGAGCATCAGCCCTGTGCTTTGGACTTCCTCCGTCTCATTTGAGGCCCTGCAAACTCCTTTCAGTAACACTGGAGAGGGAACAGCAGCAAAGGGAGGAGGTCCATGTTAGGAGATAGGAGGGCTGGATTACAGCATTCTGGTTGTTACCGTGACAGATTTGCTGGCTTTGTGTGTGTTATTAGGTTCCCCAAACCTTGGCTGTCTCACATGTAAAATGATAGTGAACGTGGTCATTAAGGAACCTTCTAGCTCCAAGATTCGGTGAGTGAAATATTTCATTTGACAAAAATTGACCAAGTGTCTACCCTGTGACAGAACTTTTATTGACATAAATAGTAATAGAAATCAGACCTTGTTATCTTCAAATAATAATAAGCAGATGCCCATAACATAGTGGGAAACTGTAATAACGTGAAAAGATTACTGTCCTCTAACAAATTAAAATCTCATTAAAAAGGCATTTAGAAACATCCTTGTATGAATATCACTCTTGCTTTCTTCAGTTTGATTAGAAGAAAGGACTAAAAGGAGGAGAGAACAGGAAGGAGAGACAGAATTACTCTGATCATTTTTAGGGAAGATGGGAGTGAAAATGTCACCTCCAAATTTAAGTAAATATAATTAATTTCAACAAAAGAAGCTCAGCTGTTTAAATATGTCTACTGAAGCTCAACAGTTTAAATATAAATAAAAGGAAATACAGATCATGAGCTTTTCTGTGGGGCCTGTTAGGGAACTTTGTACTTAGGATGGGAGACAAGATAAGGAGAGCAGGGGTACATAGGTCCATGTGGATGTTAACCCTAGAATGTGATCCCATGCTCAGTGCTGTCGTCATTATCTGGGAACTCATGAAAAATGCACATTTCCAGGCTCCCCCTGTCCTCCTGAGTCGGAGAACGGCTCAGCGGAGATTCAATAGATTCTGGGCTGAAACTGACACACATTGAAACGTGAGACCACTATTCTAGGGAGGCGCTATTCATAAAAGCAATTTGAATGTTTTCATGTAGTAACACTACATTCTCCCTGGATGATTTCAGAAACTGCAGTTGAGCATCTCTTCGGATGATGGAGACTGTCTCCTATCTGTGTGTATCTGTGTGTATTAATGACTCTTCAGAAGGGGATTGCAAAAGGCAAGGGGTGTGTGTGTGTGCGTGTAGTGAAAGAGGGCCAGAGGGAGCAAAAAGCTTTTATAAAAGTTTTAAGATCTTAAGAGCATTGGTTGATACTCTTACCAAGCACTCAAATGCAGCCTAATTTTGAAGTCACCTATTTAATCACAATGATCTTTTCCTGCAGTTGAAATCTATGGAACATTGGTAGGATGTTCAGTCATTCTACCTGAAGAAAAGATATGGGAAGACAGACCTACTGTCACCTGTACCAAATCCATGACCACTCAGTAGTATAAAAATGATCAAAGATTGGGATCTGGTTTTGGTTGTTGTTTATGGATAGCTATTCATGGAAATTGTCAAACATACAGAAATAGAGTATAATTATCCCACATCCCTCTTATACCCTTAAGCAGTTGTCAGCTCATGGCCAGTCTTGTGTCATCCATGTTCTCATCTCCCTGATTACATGTAATGAAATCCCATTTATCATTTTATTTCATCTAGAAACATACAGTAAATATCTCTAAGATGAAAATTCCTTTTAAAAACATAATCATGATACATTATCAAATCTCAAAATTACTGTCTCTAAGTGCCACTGGATAACTATTCCATGCCTACTGCTATGACCCAAAGCCAACATTCACTGAGTGCTTTTGATGGGCCCACTGCTGTGCTCTGTAGCTTATATGCATTAATCTTATCATGCTTAAACCTGCGAAGAGGTTACTATCATTATCTCACTTTCATCATTGAGACATGAGCTTCAGATGCAGTAAAAGTCTTACTCAGAATTGCAAAATTAAAGATGAGAAAGACAAGCCAAAAGTTATATACAAATCTCACCAACTTTCAAGCCTGTGTTTTTAGTTTGTTTGGTACTGAGAATGAACCCAGGGCCTCATATCTTGGCAAATGCTCTACCGCAGAGCTACAACCTTTTTTTTTTAAATTTTGAGACCTGATCTCATCGTATTACCTAGGCTAGCCTCAAACTCCTGGGCTCAACTGATCCTCCTGCCTCAGCTTCAAAAGTAGCTGATATTACAGGCTTCACACCCTGGCCTATTACTACTGTTTTTTAATTGTGGTAAAATATGTACAACATAAAGTTTACCCTTGTAACTAATTTAAGTGTAGGTTCAGTAATGTTACGGACCTTCATATTGTTGCATAACCAGTCTCTGTAATTCTTCTCATCTTGTAAATTGAACTCTGAGTCATTAAGCAGTAAGTCTTCACTCACCCCTCTGCCAGCCTCCTGGTAACTTCTAATCTACTTTTTGTCTCTGAATTTAACTGCTTTTGGTACCTTAGATAAGTGGAACGATAGTGTCTGTATTTTTGTGACCTTATTTCACTCAATATATAAAGTCTTCCAGTTTCATCCATATTATAGTATGTGTCAAAATTTCTCTTCTCTTGAAGGCTAAATAGTATTCCACTGTATGTGGAAACTGCATTTCATTTACCCATTCATCTGTTCTATGAGTTGTTCTATGTCCAATAGAAGATAGGAGAAAAGAACACTTTCTTCTCCAGTGTTAAACTTACAAATAGCCAGTTTATTGCCAAGAGTTTTCATAATTCATTCTTAAAGAAAGGTGGAGTGACTTTGTGAAAAACCAAGCAAGGATTTGGAGTCTATCAGATCTGGGTTCACATTACCATGACAATTCCCATGACTTTGTACAGCTTACTTCTGTGAATCGCAGTGTGTGCAAAATGGAGATGACAACTTATTCATTGCTCATCATTAAATATAATCTATCCCTAAATTAAAATGGGATGGGTTAGACAAAATGCCTACCTCCTACTAGGTATATTAAATATATGATGCAAGGGCTCAGTAACAATGGCTCAAAAAGCACAAATTGTTAGCTTTTATTTTTCTAACCTTTTAAAGAACTTAGGCTCCATTGTTTTTCACTATACAGTATAATATAGCACCTAGGAATAGAAATTCTGGATTCTCATTACTGGGGTTTGAGTCTTTGTTCCACCACTTAGAAAGCACATGACCTTGGAGAGAGTTGATTTCTCTGCCTCTCAGTTCTCTCCTCTGTGAGTGAAGTTGATCTTAGTACCTGCTTTCTGGGATAGACATAAAAAGCTCCATGTCAATAAATGCTGGTTACTGTTCTTGTCATTAATAACATTATTTGGGATACATGCTATGACATTTTACTTTAATTGGCGAAGGTTAACCTTGCACATATTTTATCTTTTCAAACATGTTATTCAGCCATGGATTTGTCACAGAGTGGCAGGTGAGGCCTGATCAAATGATGAGGTTCCTTCAGGTAATGAGTGAGAACTGAACAGAGATTTCTGTTGCAATCCTGTAGCATTGGCTGGTCTTGTTAACAGGCATTTCTTCCTCTTACTCTTTATATCCCTTTTTAAGGGACAATATTCTAGAGTGGAAACTTGGCCCTTCCATGTTGCTTCTCACAAGTTAAGGGAAGCAGCCCCAGGGTGCCTGCCTGCCACCTGTTTCCCATCGATTGGGACTTTGATCCTAATAATGGATTCACTTGAATGGTTAGATAGCTCGGCATCAGTACAGCCGGCTGTGCCTGGAAGGGAAGCCAAGGTTTTAAAGGGTGGCAGAGTTTTCCTCATTACCAGACAAAAGGCCAGCAGGACATTCAGGTGTACTGAGTTTTATGTGTAAACTATACTGTATTTCCAGAGCTTTGGCCCTTAGAAAAACACTGTTAAAATGCTTTCCTCTCCATCTAACATTCATTTCCAAAACCACTGAAGTGAGAGGGTCTATTAGTTCAGGGCCAGATTTGAAAGCACATGAAAACTGCATTCATGAGGTTAAGAAATGGCTTAATAATTAAGTTAAAACAGTTGTGAGTGGATCTAATTTCAAACAGATCAGCTAACTGTGTTAGGGGCAAATGAGGGTGTGTTCCTTCCTATTTTCCTCCCACCGCCAAGATACTGGCTCCAATCCCAAGAAGTTTTTCCAGTTCCTTTTTTCTTTTTAAACTTTATAAAAGAGTGGATTCTTTATTGCCCATATATTAAATTGGTATCACAAACTATTAAAACCATCATGCATTTAATATTTTATGCATTTCTTTCATACAGCATTTAATTAGTTTCTTTTGTAGGTATTTAGGACATGATTGAGTTCCAGCATCTACATACATAGCTTTTATTCACTACTGTTGAGCTGGGTTTCATTGGACATTGCTCCTGAACTAGTGTTATTATGTCAATGCAAACTGTGTTTAGTGTGTGTACAATACCTTCTGTGTACCAATTTGAGTATGGCCCAAAGTATCATCAGAGTGAGCTGATGGCAAACAATTAGTTTTCATTTTATTGCATCGCTAATTGTGCAATCACTGATAATAATTTTCCTCCTCCTGAGGGCTGTAGCTGGGGCATGGCAAGGTGGAATTGCATGCATCAAGGAACTCATTGTGCTTTGATAATAGTAACTACCATTTAGTAAGCCTCTACTATGTACTTAATAGTGAGGGATTTTCCTTGGGATGCTCTGGTTTGTTACTCGAGCCTGGGCTAGGGCAACTGAACACTGTCCTCTATGCTGCTGTGCACAATCACAAAAAAGCTTCACAGGGTGTAACTGGGCAGACACAGCCCCTGCCCCCTGTGACACTAGGGACACAGGAGCAGTGGGCTTAAGACAAAGGCACCAGCATATTCCCAGTGCAAGGAAAGCTAAGAGCAAGAACAAAGATTCAGACCCCTGAACCTGAGTCACCCACACAGGTCATGTTTCACTTCTTATGCTCGTTATGTTTCCACTTTCATTGAGCATAATATGATCTGGGCACTTGACTCAGTTGTGTCCTTCAAGATTTTGCACTGCCTTTTCTGTTGGTACAGCTGTTCTGATGTGAACCTGTGGGAACGGTCAGGTGAGAAGGCCCTTCAGGCAGTCCCCCAGCTGCATTGTAGTACATAATTGCTTTTGTGATGAAAGTATAATTTAATGGGTAATTTTTTACCAAATTTCAAGTGAATCTACTAAGAGGTGTTGTTCATCATGACATTGTCAAGTGGAAAGTTCTTCCTTCTGAGAACCAAAGCTGTCAGTAGCAGTTGAACCTCAAGGGTCATCAGAGTCCTTCCTGTCCCTGCAGACTTCAGCAGAAATTACCTTCCATGACAGCGGGGCCAGGATCCAGAATTACTTTCAGCACCTTCATTTCGACTTTACTTTTCCTTCAGATAGCTATGCCTTTTTACTGTTATCAATGCCAAGTGTGACCCTGTGTCTCAATTTGTCTAGGACTGTCCTGGTTTGTGCCTTTTCCACTGCCCAAAAGGTCCTGGTTTGGATGATAAAGTATGTGATCACCCTATGAAGTCCTAAAGAGATCCAGTGCTGTGTCAAGCATTGTCTGGGATACAGAAGTCTCAGATGTGATTCTGCCCTCAAGGAGATTGAAGTCTAGTTGGGAAGAGAATATATGTGCTATGATACAGATGTTTATATCTTCCCAGAATGCAGGCGATAAGCTGAGGAGGTAGGGACTTAGGGAGAGTAGATTACAAGGGCAGAACCTCCTTGATTGGGATTGAGGGCCTTGGAGCTGCCTTTACCCTTCCAGCAAGAAGGCACTCTGCATGAGCCAGGAAATAGTACCTCCCCAGACACCAATCCTGGCAGCAGCTTGATCTTAAAACTCTCAGACTTTAAAATCATGAGTAACTAATTTCTATTGTTTAAAAGCTGTGCATTTTTTATAATAGCCCAAATGGACTGACAGTAGATATATACTGTGTTCTAGCTAAGAATGGCATCAGACCATAAAAGTGGAAGGCCTCCAAAGAGGTATCAGGGAATGTTCTTTGTGGACAATAGGCAAGTACTTGTAAAGGGATGCTAGAGAGTTTGTGAATTCTTGGAAGAGCTGGAAACTGGATTTCTGCTGAATTTTCCAGCACCCACACCCAGATCCACACAGGGGCTGCTGCTGGTAAAAGGTATTGCATCTGTCCCACCAAGATGGGCCCCACACCCCTGTCTGCCACCTCTTGCTTCCTACTCAGTGCCTGACTGGAACCTGGGTCTTGTGTTGGCATCCTAGGGGCAGAAAAGGTTGGGAAATGTTTTCTCAGAATCTATATTGGTAAGGTAGAATTTACAAGATAGGGAACTGTCAGTGTAGAGGGGATATTTAAACAGTTTTCATTACAGAGGGTTTTGTAGATGTGGTAGGATTAGAGGGAACTTTGAGCGTAAGAAGGACTTAATCAGGTAAGTGATGAAAGAAGTTTTTCTCACTATGAAAGGAACATAATTCAAGTGGCAGAATGCACAGGAATATGTCTGACTTTCTGTGTCTCAATAAACAGTTATGGGCATTTGGAGGCCAGAGGGAAATAACGTTCAGTATGAAGACTAGGGCTTCTGGGTTTTCAAGTGAAATATGATTCCTTCCTAACACATTAACCATGCTACATGTATTAGTCCAAGATCAGTTAGGCTGTGCTGCAGCAGATTAATCCAGCCTTATCTCCACAGCAGTGTTTATTGCCTGCTCACACCGAGTGTCTGGTGCCATTTACCAGGCACTTTAGAGTGAGGGATCACCCCCACAGTCCCTCCAAGAGGGACTCACATTTACTATCTTCAGAGCAAGGAAAGAGATGTGCTGGAGTCACAGACTTTCCATGTAAAAAGTGAGGTGTGTGTTGGCAGTCAAGTGGCTATTTATGGCCCATCTCTTTCCATATTGGCCAGTCAAATTGTTTAAAAAACATAAGTGGAGGTTTGGGTGGGGAACAATTTAAGAACTGAGAGCTGACAAAGGAAAAGTGCAGAAAGGAAAAGGTAGGTGTGTGAAGAAGGAGACCCATGGAGGACTCTTGTTCTCAGGCAGCCTGGCCGCTGGATCTGAGTCCACATCCTTGGCCCATTTTTTCTTCCTCGAACCAGTCCCCCTCAGCCCCATCGCTGCTCCAAGCCCTGCTTGGGCTTCTAATTACACTGCATAAGCCATGAGGGGACTTGAGGTGGGCCAATCTGTAACGTTTCTCCAGTCTAGGTGAAATACCTAAGAGTGGAACTGTGGGATTTTCCAGTACACACAACTTCCGCTGTATAAGCTGCCCCCATTCTGTGGCTCCCAGAGTGCTTATTCAGCTGGATGCCAGCACAGCAGTGGGGTAATGTTCTGGCCCTCTATATTCTCACTATGCTTGATTGGGTTAGGCTCTGAACTTTTGCCAGCCTGATGTAGGTGAATTGGTTCCTCATTGTGTTTTTAACTTGTATTTCCCTAATTACAAGTGAGGTGGAGCATTTTTTTATTGATTTATTGGTTCCTTGATGTGTGTTTTTATTTCCTCTTCAGTGAAGAATATGCTAAGTCTTTTTCTCGTTTATTTATATTGGATTTCAACATTCTTCTGTTTAGGATTTTTCTCTTTTGAGAAACAATATTTCTACATATTTATGGGGTATGCTATGGTAATTCAATGCTTATATACAATGTGGAAAAGTCAAATAAGTGTAATAAGCATTTGTCTACTTCTGCCTCATTGTCTTTATCGTCTACATCATTCTCATCATCTTGCTGGGAATTTAGTACTCAGCTAGTCATTTTGAAATATATTAGGTTATTTTAACCAATAATTACCCACTGTGCTGTAGACAACAAGAACTAACTCATCCTGTCTATGTGTTATTGCCCCTTCTTTAACTTCTCCTTCCACTCCATTCTTATTGCAAGTTGTCTTAATTCCCACAAATGAGTGAGACCGTGTGCTACTTTCTGTCTGGTTTATTTCATTTAATGTAATGAAATGTGGCTTGGTGTACCATTTTTGTTTGGCAGTTTTTCCTTTCAAAACTCTAAATATATCCCACTTCTGAGAAATCTGTAATTTTAATGGGCATTCTCATATATATGTGTTGACATTTCTGCTGTTTTTAGAATTCTGTCTTGTACTTTTGACATTTTGATGTATAGATGCCTTGGTGAAGGTCTTTTTTGGTTGATTCCACTGGCAGTCCTTTGATTTCTCTAGTGTGAATGTCTATACCTTTCTAAAGATTTGGGAAAATTTTTCCTAGCTGTTTTACAAGATAGACTTTTAATGCGTTTCCCCTTCTCTCTAGAATTTCTATAATTGTATAGTTGCTCAGTTAATGGTGTCCTTCAGTTATGTTTCATAGACTTTCTTCATTATTATTTTGCTTCTGTCCTCTTCTCCCTCTAGTCTGACTAGATTAACTCAAAAGATCTGTCTGTGAGTTCAGAGATTCTTTTGTTTGTTCTAATCTGTTTAAGGAAATCTCAATTATACTTTTTTATTTCATGGATTAAAGTTTTTAATTCCAAGGCTTCTGACTGGCTCTTTATTATTTCTATTTCTGATAAATTGATCATTTCTATCCTGAATTATTTTTTCTCATTTCTTTATATTTTTGCCTTTATTGCCTTGCATCTCACTTGAGTTTCCTTAGGATTATTTTGAATTCTTTTTCCATAATTTCATAGACTTTCCTTCAAAAAGCAACCTGCTTCTGCAGTACTGTTGTGTTTCTTTGGGTTTCCTTTTATTTTTCTTTTGCCTTTACATTAGTATGTCTGAACATCTGGTGTTAACTATCTCCTCTTCAAATTTTATAGAGAAATTTTGTAAGAAAAGATAATATTCATTGTTTAGATAGGATATGAGGTGTCAGTTGGGGAGGTGCTTCTGATATAGGTGAGTTCAAATGAGTTGCTCAGTGTTGTGAGTTCCTTGGTTGTAAGAATGCAGCAGTTTATGAAAGCAGCTGTACGATGTTGTACTGGACCTGTCTTCCAGTTCCACAGGGGCAAGGACTGATGGCATTAGAGTTTGAGACACCAACTGCCATTGTCTCAGTAGTGAAGAAGTGCAGGGAGCACAGATGACACCAGGGGTTGTGGCATCAGTGGCTGTAGTCCCAGAACTCAGGTCCCTGGCGATGAACACGGGTAGATATGTTAGTCTGTGGCACCAACTACTACAGCAGAAGCCCTTCTTAAGGTCCCGTGGGATGAGCACAGTGAGGCTGGGATCTTCCTACGGGGGAACTTTAGAGGATGCCAGGACTTTTAACAATCTTTACCACTTTCTTAGAGTTTCAGGAACCAGATGATACCTTCTCTAGGCTCCAAGACCAGGTATGCATGCTACTTGGTCTTTTTGCACCAGTGCTGTGGTCCCAAATTTGTATGTAGCCTGGAAAGAAACCATCCCTATTTTCTCCCAGGTGAAGGCAACCAGTGGCTCAGGTATAACTGATACTGGGGCTTTCTATACCAGTAGCCACTTTTCCAACCCCATATCATTGGAAGGAGACTTTCTTCTAGTTCTCACAGAGCAAGCTTGGGTAGGAGTTGGGCTTTGGCTATGGCAGCCATTGATCCTGAAGCTACAGGGGACTGAGAGGCCTATTCATCCTATGAGGTGTGTCTAAGCTTTCTGGCTAGAGGGCCAGTTGCGAGCCCCTAAATATGATGGTACCTAGCAGTAGCTATTGCAGAAGCTTAACTTCTGAGGGCCAGGGAGTTCCCAGTATGGGTTCCTTCCTTGAGCATTACGCTGAGACCAGCCAGCTCCCAAAGCAGGGTTAAAGCCTATGAGGACTGTGGGATTCCCCTGCCATTAGGACAGTAAGGTTGATGCTTGGCCTTTCTGCTTACCGCTTTCCAGCAGTGTGAATACACTGCCACCACCTTCACCCATCCCCAACACACACGCCCAGCTGCTGGGGTTGGAATTGCCTTTCATGTTTTCTCTATAGGATTACCTTCCTGATTCTGCGTACTGTTTAGGTTTCCTGTCACTTCCTTGCTGATTTCTGGATTTGCCTCAGTGACTCCCCTCAAACTAGCTTTTTCTTAGTTGCCCTGGACCTTCCCTCCTTCCGTTTGTCCTGAGTTTTCTGGTATAAAGTCAGCTGTAAGTGAAACAAGCCTCTTTTCCCAGTTTTTTGACTTGTCTTAACCTCCCTGTGGTGCTTTTTAGAATCCCATATATTTCTGAGATTTAAGTATGTCCCTACCTAGTGGATTAGAAATGCTTTCTTCCCACATTCTAAAATGTTTCCAGTTTTGCCTTTGCCAGGTAAGTATTTAATCCGAATTGAGATGATTTTTGAAGCATGGCAGGTAGAGATTAAATTGCAGTGTTTTATGTGATATAGCCAGGTGTTCCAGAAAATATTATTGAAAGTTCATTTTCCCCATTGGTCTACAATAGCTCTTATGAACCAAGTTTCCATATACATAAGTTAGTTTTTAGCCCTCTACTTGGAATCTTGTTATCTTTTGCTGCGTAACAAATTATCTCAGTGTGGTCATTCAAAATCACGATCACATCGCTTCTCGGCCTTTTGGTTAAAATCAAATGCAAAACCATGATCACCACCACGTCACTTTCTGTGGGTCAGAATCCAGGTGCACACGCAGAAGCGCCTCTGCCACCATCTGTCTCAGCTCACTGCCACCAGGGTTGCAGCCTCACCTGAAGGCTCTACCCAGGAGGGCCTGCTCCTAAACTCGCTCTTGTGATGACATGATTCCGCTTCTTGAAATTGTTACCGGGAGGCCTCAGTTCTTCGTTGTGTTCAGGCAGGCCTCCGTCAGACCCTTCTCATGTGGGCTTCTGCCCAGAGCAGCGATCAGCAAGGCAGCCGGCTGCACTCAGAACGAGCAAACTGAGGCTGAAGATGAAAGCTAATGTTTTTTGGAACATAATTTCAGAAGTGGCCTCCCATCATTTTTGTTACGTATAGTTAGAAACATGTCTGTAGGTTCAGCACATAGTCAAAGGAGAGGTAATACCCAAGGGTCTAAATACAGGGAAGCAAAGACCATCCGGGGCCGTCTTTGATGTGGCCTATCAAGCTTTTATTATTAATGTTTTCCCAGTTATTTTAAGTGACTTTTGATGGGGATAGTGTTGTTTACTTTTATTAAAAACTATATTATCAATACTGTAACAGAAGAATGGGCATTATTAGAAAAACACGTAATGGAACTTCGGAAGTGATGGGAAAATATGTAGAGGTGTGAACTTTCTTCCAGTGGTTGAGTGTAGTACAATTATAGTATGTAGTTTACTGTAATTCTGAACTAGCTTATCAGCATTTCCCAAGCTGAGTAACAGTCATAGTGATCTGAAGGAAGCATTTTACATGTTAGCTCATCATTTATGAGACTCTGAGACAGAGCACCTGACATCTCCTTTAGTATTTTATGCAGGTCATGGAACTCAGTCATGCTAAAACCATGCTTCTAGTATCAGTGAAACTGACAGCTAACCCTTATAAGAGGGTGACATTACAATAACAGGTAGCATCACACCTGACTTCTTTTTCATTTAAAATACAAGCCAGTGATCTCCTGGTTACCTACTTGGAAGGAAACTCTTACGAGTAATTATTCTGAGTTGAACTGATTACCTAAACATTAAATTCAGTACACTCAATTGTTATGTTTATCAACATCCTTATTTACCACTTCATGTGAGCACGCCAATGAAATGAGAATAGTTTCGGTTGTGGTTTATTAAAAGTGCCTCATGATCAGTAAAGCATCTTAACTCAGTTCACATTTCTTTTTTAGTTTGTTACACCTGTAGAGCAGCTTTCATTTATTTGTTCAACTGCTTGACTTCAGGTGCCTGCCACTTTTGTGAACCCTGACTGCAGGTCTTATAGTTCCAGGTGTCCTGTTGCTTCCTTCTCTGTGTTAAGGTCTGCTGTGTGTGCGCCTATACATTTGTGGCTGATAACTCATGAAGAAGAGCTTTGTGTAACACATTCTAGAGGAATTTCCAACTTTAACCCATTGAATAATTTCCTTAAGGGTAGCTACTAAGAGAACTTTCTCCATGTGGCTTCTCCATGGAGAAAAATTTGCACTGAGGAAAAAATAATAAATGTGTTTCTACCTCAGATGCCAGACCTCTGATAATATATCTAGAGAAGTTATATATGTGACAATACATACTGTTTTCAAAGGTCCTTACACCGTGCAATTCATTTTAGATCTGATTCTTCTACCTCGTACCCTCCTTTATTTAGCTAAATGAGTCCAAAAACTAAAAAAGTGTAAGTGCATTTGAATGGGCATTTGGTACGCAACTGAGGAAGGATTAAGAACATCACAGATGAAGGTATGCAGCTAGAAACCCACAGCAAAGTGTTGAGAAGGTACAGGAGGAATGATGCAGCAGTTTGTATTCAGTGATGTTTACATTAGATATTAAGTTCCTAAGTTTGTGTTTCAAGGTTGAAAATGCAGTTATGATGGACACAACTTTCTGATAATACTGCACTGACTAATTTGTATTGTAAGATCATTTCCTTGCAGTGGTCACAGACTTGGTTTCAGGAGGTTTTCTGCAGACCCTGTATATTCAGGGTCTGGTATAAACTATTTATTGTGAGATCTGAACTATCAGTTTTTTTCTTAATCCTTGTTAGTTTGCACTTGAAGCTCTTAACAGTGCCTCTGAGAGGGCCGTGAGAAAAATTTACACATAAGAGGTGTTCTGAATCCATTAAAACAAGTTCAGAGCTTAGAGTTATTTTCATATCTCTTGAGTCACATGAAATTCAATTGTACAGATCTTTCTTACACAGAAAGTAATAACTAAGTGATGGGCAGATGCCAAGGTTTAGTTTTTGATGTGATTTTCTTTCATTTGGTGCCGTTCAAGTCTGAGAGTTGGGGGGCCAGAAAGACAGATCACCAAGACCACACAGGGCACATCAGATCTATTCCTTTGGTGGATGTCAAGACAGAATTATTCCAAATATAATCTGAAATTCATTTGATCATACAGCAGAGAGTTTAATGATTTATAGCAAAGCTTTCTGTTTACTTTGCTATCACCAAATTAAGATTAAAAATCCATCCAAGATATTAAGATTAGAGTGATTTTTATGTGTATGTTCTAGTTGACTTTTTTTTCATTGTAAGTTGAATGACTTGATAGCAATTAAACATCCACAGTAAGCAGAAAGCTTCATATGAATAATGTCTGATGTAGAACCACTCATTCCCAAAAATGATACAGAAAGGCTGACAGTGAGCTCTCACTGTGTGACTGTGTGACAGAGGTTTTTAAATGTAGATGTTCTTCCAGAACAAATAAAAAGGCCTAATTAATCCCAACTTCAATTTGTTGATCATATTATAGACCAGTGTGCCTATAATGCTAATGGGCTATGCATGTAATATTGTTTTAACATAGATCTCAAGAACTAGAGAATACCAGCACCGTTACATGGAGATAATTGGGTATCCTACTTATGTGGTATTAAATGCTCCTGCTGTGAAAGTGTCTGGAAGAATAATGGAGAAAGAGAGCTTGGCACCCTTCATCCCCTGTATGTACTGGTGTCTAGTAATGATATGAAGCACAGGAATGGAGTTGCCTGTCAACCAAGGAAGGGAGCTGGCAAGTAGCATATATTCACAGGGCCCTGGCAACCCCTGCAGGTGCCAGGGACAGAAGCATGCATTTAGAAGCTGCACTGCAAGATGGGAAGACAGGTGGCAACTGTCTTACAGGGATGTCTTTTATTTGAGCAGAACCAGACCAACTGTTCCTCATTAAAACACATTTTGCAACGTGTTCTAATACGTGCACGCACGTGGGTGTGTCCGAGAGAACACAGCGATATGCCACCTACAGGTCGTATTTACCAAGTCTCCTTGTGGCTCGGAACTGCAAGACAGGTAGTAAGAAGTGGCCCTGCATCACCCGAAGCTGGCTTTCCAGCACTGGCCTTTGGCAGGGAAACAGGAAATAACACCACTGCCTGCATAAGCCGCAGCAGCAAGGAGGGCGTATAAAGCACATTTGGTGGAAACTCCATCCTGAGGGTCACTTTAATAATTGTGCAGTGCCTGGTTTTTCTTATTTACTTGTATTGGGTTATAAATGTATCTCCAATGTGTTGCTTTAGGGTGTGCTTAGTATGACCCCTCTCACCTACTTGACCATTTATGCCTACAACCTGTTGGTTTGGGTTATCTCATTAACTCCTTCATTGGTAGCTTGGAGGTCTGAAGGGGAGATTGCATGGAAAGTACTTTATACTTTTCTGGGTAGAGTAAGAAATATTACTTTTTCTAGTTAGTATTTTTTACAATAGAACCTGACCTCTGCTGTTCTTGCTGGGTCTTTATGCTTCTTGTTCTGCAGTCATTTACCATATGGCAGTTTATCTATATTTTTACTGAGAAGTAGGAACTGCTGGAGCGGTCATTTAATAGCATGATTTCCTTCTATTGGAGCCCCAA
Source organism: Dolichotis patagonum (assembly GCA_004027295.1). Taxonomy (NCBI): domain Eukaryota; kingdom Metazoa; phylum Chordata; class Mammalia; order Rodentia; family Caviidae; genus Dolichotis; species Dolichotis patagonum. Next base: position 38,744 of record PVJX010014939.1, read on the forward strand.
GCCTGTCCAGCTCCCTAGAAAAGGATACTTGCAACTAAATGAAAATATGAATGTAGAATGCAAAGGAACAAGTAGAAATGCAAGCATTCATCAGGAAACTAAGTCTTAGGTGCCCTTTCCTTCGCATCTCAGCAAGGTCTGCATGAGCTTAGCACAAGGAAAAAGCTTAACAGAGGCTGAGTCCTGCGTGCCCCTCATCTTCTACCTCCAGGAAGCTTCCTGGTCAGCCAGCCACACTGCCTGCACCCCTTCCCAGAACTCTAGGCCTCTTCTGGAGTGCATGCTGCTGTGTAGCTAGTTCAGCTCTACCCGAGTGAGCACCTCTGGAGGGGATGAGAGCTGGGGGTTACAGATGCCATGAATGGTAAGCACGGGCATCTCGTTCCCCAGAATATCCATGTCTTAGTTGCTGGAACTTTTGAACATGTTACTTGGCAAAAATGACTGCAGATGTAATTAGGTTAAGGATCTTGAGATGGGAAAATTACCTGGGATCATTCTGTGAGGTCCAGTGTAAATCACAAAGCCCCTGTCTATACTCCTGGCTTGGAGATAGAGGAAAAAGCCACATGCCTGTGGATGCAGAAAGCCTTTAGAATAAGAAGGGACAAGGACACATATTCTCATGCAGAACCTCCAGGGGGATACAGCCCTGCCAACACCTTGCTCTTAGAATTTCAAATGACTAGAATTGTAAATAAAAATTTAGATTTTTTAAAACTGTCATTTTGTGGAACTGGAGGTTGAACCAGGGTCTTCACACTAAGCTATATCCCCAGACCACTACCCCCTTGGTTTGTTTACTTAATTTAAGACAGGTCTTGTTCATTGCCCAGGCTGGGTTTGAACTTGGGATCCTCCTACCTTAGTCTTCCAGAGTGCTGGAAATACAGGTCTGTGCAATGATGCCAGATTTAAATTTGTATCGTTTAATACCCTGGGTCTGATATAATTTGTTCAAGTAGCATTAGAAAACTAATACAGTATACTTACTGTTGGTGAGCTTTCCCCATCCCCCGTAAATTTTACATTTAGACCATGTCATACTGGTGAGGTATGACTGTCCCCTTTACATACAATCTAATAAGAAATGTAATGGCTAAATAGCATTTCACAGGGAAGGAATATTTGTATCAATATAAAATGTGAACATACAACACTAAGGAACAAATGGAAGTACCCACTCTGCAGTCACTTCCCCTCTGTGGTTGCCAGGCCCTGGGGAGCCCTGGAGAGCAAGGCCAGCCCAGAACAGAAGGAGCAACAGGCCGATGCACAGAACACCCAGGCCCGTCCATCACTGAGAGAGGATTTCCTAAAACAGGTCTGAGCCGAGGAGGCAGGAGAGGGGCCAACAGTTTTACTTAGCGCTTTTCCAGAAGGCTCACTGCATGGTCCCTCATGTTCACTAACCCAGGGAGTGAGAGGTGCTGTCTGCACAGCCCAAGGTGGGTCAATGCTGGGAGGATAGTGCAGGACGCCAGACCTGACACCCTCGTCTTGGTGCTGTTGATCAGTACCACGAGAGGCCGGGGCCATACTCCTTATCATTAACCTTCTGTGTTCCAGGCACTCTGGGCTCTGAACACATTGTTTCTGTTTCAGCAACCTGTAACTGGTATTTCTACACCACAGAAGTCACTAGGTGTGCACAGTTTGTGCCACCTGGCCAAGATCACCTGGCTGTCTGAACATGGATTCAGTTTTTGATCTGTCTGAATTCAAAACCTATGCTCATCCATTACACTGGTGCTTCCTAATGCTGTGTATAAGCAACAGAAATACTGTGGGTAGGTTAATCATATTTGAGCAGCAAGTAGTGATTTTATAATTTTACAAGAATACCCAAGGCCATTTGCATGTTCCATTAGGACCACAAATTACCATGGAATCCATTGAGTTTTAAGCATTCAGGATACTTTATAACATTTCATCATTATAACATTACTATGATGCTGAAAACACTACCAGTATCTCATTTTATAAATGAGGAAATGGAGGCAAAGTGAAGATAAAATGATTTGCCTGAGAATCCTCAGATGGAGCTGGGATATCCAGTCCCCAGCACTCACCTGCTTTTAAACCAGTCCCATTTGTGCCTCATGGCATTAAATGACTCATTAAAGATATCTGTTTCCTGTTCCCATCAATACATGTATAACTAGTAGAGAAGAAAACAGACAGAATATTGCTACCATCTCAACTTCACCAGGTGTGCGTGTGTTCAGTGTCTGGGATTGAACCCAGGGCCTTCCACCTGCTAAGCAGGCAATGCGCTGCTGGGCTACACCTTCAGCCCCCAACTGCTTCTATCTTAACTGACCAAATTATAATCCTTGTAAGTTTCTGAACTGGACAGAAAATACATATATTTCCCCCCTGCTTTAACAGATTGTATTACTTTGCTAGTATTTGATAGGCTGTACTAGTAGTAGTGAACTGATACATGTATGCCGCAGCAGACTGTTGTATCATTGAAAACTCCAAAGCATTTGCTATCACTGAGCTAAATGTTATAGAAAATTAGAGTTCTGTGAGAGGGGGAGATTTGTTGGTTTGTTTTTGAGACATGGTCTCACTGAGGGGCCCAGGCTGACCTCGGACTTGCAGCAGTCCTCCTGCAAGTGCTGGGATTAAAGGCATGTACCACCACACACATCTCAGAGTATGTTTAAGCACAAGCAAGTAGGTTTAGAAATAATATGAAGAGTGAAACTTGTAAGGAAGAAGAAGCCCATGTTAATGCAGGCTAACAAGGTGTCCAGTAGAATTCTCAGTGTGTCCTTTAGTCCATTAACTGAATAAACGCATACATAGTTTTGATTGAACAATGGCAAGACTGCCTTGTTTCAAATTTCTGTTTTGAAGAAAGAAATTTCTATTTTGGCTCAGTATTGATAATGTTTAAAAGGTTTAGGGAAGCTTTGAGGCTGTTTACATTCTGAAACTGTTGGCCATAGTAAGTCTGTCTCTAAAGTCAGTTATGAGAAGTGCTCTGTGTGTGTTATCTAGGTCAACTTTCATCTTTTCTGTTAGCTATTTATGTTCACCTATAAGCACTTTTTATTGTATCACAGAAATTCTGTATTCTGTTCATAAACTCTACTTCTGCCTGTGTGGAACTCCTCTGTGGTCGAACATTTCCATGTTTAAGCACCTGGGATGGTATGAAAGACCTCGTATTTCCTGCATTTCTAAATTACTTTTCCTTTAGTATCATAGAGGTAGTGACAAATGAAATGTTCAAGGCTAGCTGCCTACTACTTACTACTGTCATCTGAGACACATGTTTAAAAACAGCGTCATCACACTCATGGTCTCAATTTGGGAAAGGGTGAAAACAGCACAGTAAGACAGATAAGCCATGTTTCCTTTGCATCTGTTGTCACATTCCCCCTTTGATCTTTGGGAGTGGCAGGGCAGTGGGCTTCTTATGGTGACATAATGCACATTCTTGCTTTTCCATCTGATTCTGGGATGCAGATTTGTCCACTAAGAACAGGAGGGAGCCTCAACACTAAAATACTATTTTATGGGTCAGTTATGTGCTAAGTGTTTGAATGTGAGAGAGAGAAAAAATGATTCCCAAAAAGGGAGTGAACACATTGAATGCAACTACACATAAGCCACTCTGGGGTCAACAGTTGTATTTTGAGCAAAGTTTTATTGCCGATGTGTTGAAAGGAAGAGGTTTTTTAAGACCATCACCAAAAGTCAAAGGAGTTTTTTTTAGGCCAAGAACACAGGTGTATTACCTGGACTACAGCTTTGTGGAGCTGCATGTAGATGTAAACCCAGCCAAATTCAGAATGCTCTAAGATTCAGCCAGGCCTGTGCAGGTCACTCCAACCCCTATCCGGTGTCACAAGTCACACGGTAGTGTCACAGGACCGGGGTCAAGCACCCTGACCGGGGGCTGAATTTCTCTCGACCACAATGGTAGCAGGAGCTGTGCTGTAACTCTCTGCTGACGCTGTGGCCGTGTCAGCTGGGAGCAGGACCTCAGCCGGAGCCCAGCACAGTTGCTCCTGAGCATCCTTAGCTGTGTGCACACTGGGGCAGGTTAATGGTCAGGGCTTTTTCCCCTGCTCCTTCAGCTGTCCTGCCTGCCTCAGAGTGAGCAAGTGTGGACGCAGCTGAAGCCAGGTGAAGTTGCTTGCTGTCCCCCAGCAATGTGTACCTGGGATGGGGTGACATAGCCCAGAGTTGCTCCGTGCCCCCTCATCACTCCCTCATGGGCAGCGGGCAGGGTAACAGTGGGGACACAGGTGTTTCCTCGCTGTCAACAGCAGGCCCTGAGCACCCTGAGGGGGAGACAGCTACCATAGTGTTCTCTGCGGCCTTGAAGGTAGCACCTACCTGGGAGCAGATCCTCAGTCAGAGCAGGGCAAAGTTGCACACAGCATGGCTGCTCGAGGCTGCCTTTGACACACTTAGGCCTGCTGCTTTTGAGGAACTTGCACAGCTTCCATCATTTCAGCTGAAGGACTCCCCCCACCCCCGTAGTTGCCATACATGTGGGGGCACTATTCTTGAGACTATTTTTAACCAAAGTCAAAACTCGCCAGCACAGTCCTAGCTCCACAGTTACACACTGGAAGCCACCCTCAGAGCTGTCCCCTGGGGGCTGCTGCAAGTCTGGATGTACCGCTGACCTGCCCGGGCCACTGGCCGCCTGGGGGAAGGAAGGTGCTGTGTTCTGCCAAGCTGCGTGGCTCAGAATACGGGGAGAACAGCACATCACACAGAAGCCTGAGGGGTGCACAGGTAATAGTATGGCGGTGTCACTGGGGCTGAGGTTCATCCTGGTAGCCAGCAGCTTTATTAATTTTACAATTAGCCTCCTACAGTCAGTGTTTCCACAGCTATCTCATGTAAATGTGAAGACAGTGGAATTGGGCTGTAAACACTATTTTCATATCCCTAATTCCTAGTCCTCATACTTCTCATTGTCCTGCCATTGGCATTCAAATCCTGTTGATTCTATATTTTTTTAAAAGAATCTGTTCTCTCTGTCCCTCACACCATCTCCCTAATATCGGTCCTCATTATCTCCTTCAT
>PVJX010014940.1:0-43691 GCA_004027295.1 Dolichotis patagonum
CTGCCATGGCCTTGGCAGCAATTGCACCCTGGGAACTTCCTGCTGCCATGGCCTTGGTGGCAGTTGCACCCTGGGAACTTCCTGCTGCCATGGCCTTGGCAGCAATGGCACCCTGGGAACTTCCTGCTGCCATGGCCTTGGCGGCAGTTGCACCCTGGGAACTTCCTGCTACCGTGGCCCTTGGGAGTTGCACCCTGGGAACTTCCTGTTGCCATGGCCCTTGGTGGGAGTTTCACCCTGGGCATTGGCAAGGGCCGCAGATCAACTTCTCATCTTGGGGGGCTGCTCCGCCTTCCTCTCACTGGGTGAGACAGGGTGAGGTGGCCTTCAGGCCAAGGATACAAAAGTGCAGGGCCTGTGGGATGAGAAGTCAGAAGTTCAAGTCCCCAGCACCATGCAACCCCACACCACGTAGCCCTAGCTGCTATGTGAGAAAAGAAGAAACAAAATGCAGGACAGTTTGCTCATGTATCTCCTTCAGCGGTGATTACGATAGTACTAATTGTAATACTAACATACAAATGTAATGTATGCTAATTGTGCCCACTAATATGCAAACCTGACTATGATAGGGACTCAGAAGGGGAACAGTAGTGTGGCATCCTCTGCGCACGCACTTCAGACTGTGCTCGTGACCAGGCTTTGTTTCCTTGTTCGGTGTATTTAAACCAAAGCGCTGGACTACAGTGAACAGGCTACACCTCAAAAGCGTGGGTTTCTGCTGGGTGTGGTGGTGCACTCCTGTAATCCCACAAATTGGGAGGTTGAGGCGGAAGGTCACAAGTTCAAGCCAGCCTAAACTACACAGCAGCCCCCACCTCAAAACCAAAACTACGGCTCTCCAGCTGCTCAGGGGAAAACGTGGGATACCTCTACTCAGTTCTCACGGGGACAGCACGGTGTCCTGTGAGATCTGTGACCCCAGCTCCAGTGGCAGGAAACCCGGTCGGTAAGATGTGGAAATCACAAAGCTCCCCTTGAGTCCCTGCTCCCCACTTCCCTATTGTGGCCGCCCCTCCTCAGCGCCGAGGGTCTGCACCCCAGCTCGCGTGGACCGCCTGTCTGACCTGGACCCGTTTCACCCCTCGGTCTTGGTAACTGAGCGCCCCACCTGCCCCCGTCACTGGGGAGATGAAAATGAGAAACTGATCTCAGGCCTTCACGAGAGCGAGGGGCAGCTGGAGCTCCAGGGGCGGTGGGAGATTCAGGAAGGTCAGGTCTGCTTTGGGAGGGAAAACGGGCTAGGGAGGGAAGGAACCCTCAGCCCACGGCCAGCACCGTGACAACGTACCTTGGTGCAGGGGCTGGAAGGGAAGGAAGGTCTCAGCCTATCTGCTGTGTGTAGTGCCCGCCCCAAGCCCCAGACCACGGTGAAGGGTTGGTCCCACATTCACAACATGGGGGGCGTCTTCAGGAAAATCAGCAGTGCTCACACCTGCCACACGTGGGAGTCACACGACTGTGCTGCCGAGCCAGACCTTGGGAGCTGGGCCCACTCAGAGGAGGAAGGGAGGGCACAGAGCTCGTCTGCGGGGAGGGGACGGCAACCAGGACCACGGCCACGGCTGCCTCTGCACCCCGCAGGCCACCTTGGTGGCAGGAGAAGGGGGAGGGAGAGAGATTTCTAGGGAGTTCGAGGCCATCCTGTATCTCCACAGGCTCTGAACGTCATGGAATGCGTGTTTACCCAAAGCGATCAGAATGTATTTTTTAAAATTAAAACTTGTGCATTTTAATGTGAGTGATGTCAATACAGGCAAGAAAAGCGACACACAGAGAGGGCGTACGAGCACGGCTGTTTCCCTCAGGAAAGAAAGGAGAGTAACAAGGGGAAGCAAACCGAGTCCCTAAGATCTAAGAGCCGATGCGGAGGCCGCCCTGTGTTGGGGGGCCCTGACCTCTTGAGGGCCCTGGCAGGAGTTGGTGTAACTTGGGACTTAGTACAGGGGCCACAGCAGACAGCAGCAGTCAGCACCCCTTCTTCCCCACTCGGTGCGCCCCGACGCATCCTTCAGCACTCCGCGAGACGGACCTGAGCTGGCGCGCTCAGCACAGGGCAAGGCCCGACCCTGGGTGTGAACCGTGGGGGGCACCGTCCTGCAGCCGCCACCTCCAGAGCCTGAACCGGGGGCGGGGGCTGGCCTGACCTGACGCCCGTCATCTGACCATCTGCATGCAGCGCTGAACCTCGGTCCTCCCCACTCCCCGATTCGTCTTCGTTCCCGTGGCCTTTCTCACCAAGCAGGGCGGGTGTGTGTAACCTGCCACGTGTACAGCGGGGGTCCCGGGGTCCTCACCCCCCACTGAACACGGGCTCAGGGTTCTACTTGGGTGATTCAAGTGACTCAGAGGCTGAAAATCCACTTCCCCCAGCACAATCTCGAGCCCCTAACACAGCACCACGGGAAAGAGTTCGTTTCACCAGGAGTCAGCCCGCCGCCGCCGTCTTCCTTGTGCCCTGGATGGGAAAGGTGCCCGGCGCCCATCCTGGACCCACAGAGGCCGCTAAGCTGCTGCACACCTGCCTCCCACCTTCGCACCTCTCTTGGTTTCTAAATTAACCACCTCGGCTGAATGGAGCGAGGCCAGGTCTGGAGTGAAGCTGAATTCAGACGGTGCCTTAGTCACGGAGGAGCTGCTTAATTGGATTTGACAACCATGATTTATTTACCAAGCAGCCTTTGCTTCCAGCTATCAGCACATCTAAGCTAGCATCCCATCTCTCCCTTGCTTGGAGTATCAAAAATTCAGATTTTCCTTGACACTCTGCAACAGAAAGGAAGAAACCACAGAGCACTTGAAAAATATTTCCTGTTACATGGCCTCAGACTTTTCCCCCTTTATAGTTAATTTGGCCAGTTCTGAGGACATCAAAGGAAGGAATCAGCTTGCAGTTCCTGGCTCTACTTCTGGATGTAGGCAAGACAATGCCAGCTCTCCTCTGCCTGCAGCAAGTTTTTAAAGGGATGAACGTACAGTTTGGATCCAGAGGGTCCCAAAGACCCATGTGTTGAAAGTTTAACCCCGACTCGGCAATGTGGAGAGGTGGTGGAACCTTTAAGAGGCGAAGCCTAGTGGGAGGAAGTGAGGTCGTTGGGTCATTCAGAAGAAAGTGAGATCACTGGGGTCGTAGAGAAGAAAGAGAGGTCTTTGGGCGCATGCCCTTGCAGGGAATTGTGGGTTGCTTCCCCTGCTCCTTCCTGTCTTTGCTTCCCGGCCACCATGACACGAGCAGCTTGCTCTGCCCCACCCTGCCCGCCACGATGCACTGACCCTCTATGGGCAGAAAAGCAACAGGACTAAGTGACCGTGGCCTGAAGTGGCCTGTTTTCCTTGGCGGATCATCTCCAGGATTTTCTGCAGTAACAGGAAAGCTGGCTCCCTCAGGGAGGGCTGGCTGCCTCCTCCAGAGACTGGAGGCCCTGCTTCCCCGAGTCAGCTCGTCCTAAGTCCACGTCGAGGGCTGCTGACAGCTGAGTCCCCCAGCCCACAGAGAAGCCTGGAGACCCTGTGGGAGCCTCTCTGCTGAGCATCAGGTTCACACTCCTGTTTAGGGGTGAGGCGGCCCGCGGGGGACAGGAATGATATGAGACATGTTATAAAGCAAAGTCTCCGAGTGTCAGGGCAGTCCAGAGAGTCCCCGTGGGTCCCCCTTGTTGTTTTAATCTAGGCTGCTTGGTCTGCGGTGCCTCCCCGTGTGTGCGTGCATGCGTGCATGCGTGCGTGTGTGTGTGTGTGTGTGTGTGTGCGTGTGCATGTGCGTGTGCGAAGTCTGAACTCTCACTCCCACCACTGCCGTGCCGGCCGGGGCAGTTTTTCCTGGCAGGACCGGATGGCAGATATTTGGATCAAGCAGCACAAGGGAGGATGTTTCCTTGAGACGTTTCCAGCAAGTTTCCATCCCTGCTAAGTTCCCAGGGCATTCCTGGAGGGCTCAGCAGTGCTCCCCGGCCATAGGCAGCTGTGACAGCTCCATGGGCCACTTGCTCCCATGCCTCGGCCACAGGTGGCAGGGTTGTATCCATCCAGAACTGACTCACACACGCTGAATTTGGACTTCATAGGGTTTTAAGCAGTGTGTTTTCAGCAACGTGTGCGCCATGCTTAGCTTGCAGGCTGTGCAAAACGGGACAGACAGCGTGGTGGCTTCGGCCATAGCATGGGACTCTCTGTTCTATTGGGTTCAAACTGTGGCAGAGTCTGGCTCTAGGACGAGTCTTGTCTGTCAAGGCATAATGTCCTAAAACCGTGGGACTGTAAGTTGGGGTAGTTTTGCCATTTCCCATTAAAGGGAATTCTGTCCAGCGCAGTGCTTTCCTGGTTGGTTCCTTTGCTAGCCCGGCAGGAAGAATGGATGAGTGTGGCTTGGCCAACTACATGTCCTCAGGTCTTCTGCTAGTGTCGCTGAGATGGGTGAGACCCACCTGCGCTCCTGCAGGTCCCAGGAAGGAGAGACTGCTACGAGGTGCTACCGCAAAGCACCTGTCTCGTGAGCACAGACGAGTCATTCAATACCAGGACCCGGTTAGGAGCGGCCACATAGGGTCTGTCAGTTACAGCAACGCCTGCTGCCCTCATGACAGACGCACAGGGTTTTAAAATTTTTATTTACATGTTTTTAATTGGTTTGGTTCAGATTTAACTTAGACTGGATGATTCATCCCCTTTTTGAGGCGAATTCTACAAATGTCAGGAGGTGAAAGAAGTCTGTCGCGTTCCATTTGATATTCATGTGAGCTCGCATGTAAGAGCGAAAAACAGTTTTCTTTTAATCACCTTGACCTAATTTTCCACCCAGCAAGAAATGTGTGTTTCTCAAAAATATCACTGAACCCAGGGAAGCAAGGCTTGAAAAACCATCACTGCACATATTCATAATGCTTTGTGTCCTAAGAGCTCCGGGCTCCCTGTGACGAATGTCGTAAGTATGCAAAGGACCCGAGGGTATTTCCAACATCAAAGCAACGCAGCAGAGAAGTGACGGGGCAAGATGAGCAGAGACGGAGTTAGGTGGGCGAAAGGAGGAAGGGGAAAGACTCTGGACATGGCCGGAATGAAAAGAACAGAGTGGGGCTCAGCGCCTGCATTTTCAAAGCGCAGCCCTAATGGCACGAGGCGACATGTTTGGTGCACACATCTGAGGGTACAAACACTAAAATCGATCACCCCGATCCAGGCAAATACTTATGCTGAGGTCTGCAGTGCTGCAGTGCTGCTTTTCTGTTGACTGTTTTCTTCTCCCTCACTGACCTCAGAGGCGATAACAGAGCCCACGCATCAGGATGAGGTCAATCACATCCAACCCACCTGGCGTAAGGAACAAAGAGGTTTCCCACACCAGGACACAGGTGGCTCCGTGGCCTCGGAGCTGGACGCTCCAGGGATGTAATCAATGACCAAGGAGTCTGCTACTGTCCCTCTTCCCTCCCTGCCATCCCGATTGATGCAATCTGCCCATTGGCAGACAGGTGGCTGTTGAAGTCTAGGTATCTACTGCATGGGGCACAATGATACCTAGAGAAGGAAAAGGAACACATCTCAAGTGACCCCTGTCCATCCTGAGTCAGCTGGTGGTGAAGGGACTGGGACTGGTAAGACAAGCTGTAGTCACTTTATGATATGGCCCTGTCTTGCTTACTTTTCTCTCGTTGAAACAAAATACCTGACACCCAAAGTGAAGCAAGCAAAGGTTTATTTAGCTCACAGTTTTTGGAGGTTTCAGTTCATACTCAGCTGGCTCCAAGGCAAGGTGGCATGGCTGAGGGGCAACATGGCAGCTGTGGCAGATACCAGAAGCCACAAGAGCAAAAGTTCAAGAAGGGGAAAAGCACGCCTCCCTCCCTCCCTTTTATTGTATGCTGGTTCTGCCCCTGGGTGGGTGCAGCACTCACACCACCAATCCCAGCACTAGACAATGAACCAATCACAAATGCTAGACTCAGCTGCCTCCATGACTGCATGAAGCTTTGGGGGGGACACTTAAATAAGCCATAGAAAGCCCCAAATTCTCCGACATTCCCTTGGTGAGAGTTATGGTCCATGTTTCCCCTCTGTGAATTTGAGAGAGTTAAATTAGTGTCAACCAGTATTGAATGGAAAATAGGACGCCTATGCATTCCAAGGCTAGGTCTTAGAAAGGCCTCTTGGAATGCTTGTTCTGAGGGAATCCAGTTGCCACGTAGGAAATAGGGCACTATATGGCTGCCATGATGGAGAGGTCACAGGTAAGGATGCCACTGAGAAACCAGCAGTTTCTAGCAGTGGTCAGGGTCAACCCCCAGCCATCATCTTGGATTTCTTACCACAGATTTCAACATAATCAATATGTCTTCAGCCTCAAATGAAGACTGCCCAGTCAACACTTTGTCCCACAAAATAAAAAACAGAAACCATAAAAGGAAATAGTCATTGGAAGCTCCTAAGTCCCAGAGTAACTTGCATGCAGTAATATAATTAGATTACCAATCACATTGGAACCTGGTGGGGTCAACACTGCCTGAGGCACATGGCCAGGTAAGAAGGAATAATTACATGGACCTCGACGCAGAAGTCTGTTAAGATGGAGGAAATGGATGCTGGGTAGGCAACCACAGTAATTCCCACAACATGAAAAACTGGAGTGCATTAACGTCTGTGAATTAACATGTCCAAGCCATTGCCATAATGCCTGGCACACAACAAGGACTTGATAAATGATATCTATTCCTATTATTATTCCGAGTGTGAGCGCACTGAAGTTTCTCACATACAGTTCCAAGCAGTTCCCAGGAAAACTGTGTTATCTTGTCTACTTCATGATCAAGATGGGGAAAATACGCGGAGGCAAAGACGAGTGAATCTTTCCGGGAATGAAAAGGGCTCACGGCCAGGTCTCCCTCACCGAGCTCTTTGCCCCTTCCTCTCCTCTCTGAGGTGCTCAGTGTTGGTGTATCTGTATCTCCCCAACTGCCTTGGTTTCCCACAGGTGACCAAAGGCTAATTGCTCTTCCTTTCCTTCTCCTCCTGCCCCTAGAGCTGCCCCAGCTCCAGGTACCTCCGCTATCAGCCAGCCAGTCCTCCATTGCTGCGGGGCACTTCCTGCCTGGTCCGGTTCCGGCTGGCTCCCACTACCAAAGGTACCAAAGCGTGGCCCACTGGAGTGCTTTGCCTCTGATGGCTGCACCTATCATTCTCCACATGGCTTGGTCAGCTCCTTCCACCAAGAGTCCCATGTCCCACCGAGTGCAGTGGCGTATGCCAGGAACTGCAGTGCTGTGGGAGGCTGAGGCAGGAGGACAGCAAGTTTGAGGCTAGTCTGGGCAACTGAGGCTTTCAGGGAGACCCTGTCTCAAAATGAAACAAATAAGAAGGGCTGAGAGTGTAGATCACCGTGAAGGCCTGGAGTTCAGTCCTTAGTACGGCAAAACTGAAAACACAAACCAACCAACCCAAACCCCGAGCCCACGTCGCCTTTCCTGGACCTGCACTGGTTTGGTGACTTACTTTGTCCTAACAGATCCTACACTTGTTCTCTTGGGCTTCCACCTAAGGGAGCCAGATATAATGCCACAGAGACCACGCAGAGAGGGAGAATTGTGGTGGCTGGGGATCACAGGGACAGAAACCCCAGCCGCCAAGACTCCAGTAGGTCCTTTAGTCAAATGGCATCTGGAGAGAAGGCCAGGCCTAACTCGTGGGAGCAGAGGGGAGCGGCCCCGCTGAGCCGCCTGGGCAGCGGGCATCACAGACAGGCGGCAGTGGAGGTCCATGGAGGCTGTGAGGCTTTAGAGTGGTGTGCAAGACAGCAGCAGGTAATGGGACCGGAAAGCCACCTCCGTGAGGCCCCTGCTCTGGCTGCAAGGAATGGCCAGGTCTTGCCTTAGGCTCCTTCTCCAGCTGTTGTCTCTGAGCAGAAGGGCCGTGCTGAAAGCTTCCCGAAGGCCTTCTGATAGCCACGCCCATGCTTCTAGAATGTTCTCAATGCTTCTCTTTACAACACCTCATCATCTCCTGCTTGACATCTATTACAGAATGAAACTTTGTGGTGCTATAATGAGTGGAAAGCACATATCCCTTGATGAAAGTGGAAAGTATGGAATAATTACCACTTAATGATAATAATCCACGGGCAACCGCAGGCACAAACCATAGTCTGGAATCACGGCTGCACGTGCTGGTGAAAACGGCTTGCTCTCTGCCCTTTATCTTTCCTCTTTTTGCTTTCAAGTCATTTTTTGATACAAGAACTGTTAAATAACACTTGGAATTTATTTTTTGTTCTTTGCATTTTTCTCTATATTTTTAAGTGACTTTCTGTTATTGTGTGATAATCTCCCACTTATTCATTAGGCATTGCTCCCAAAAGCACTTATTTTAGGGAGTCTACTCTGCTTTCTTTTAAATCCCCAGTATATAGAGCTTGCACACAGTAGGTACTTAATAAATACTTACTGATGAAAGGAGTGGATGGATACATTACTGACTTGCTCAGTCTCTTAGTCACCACATCCTGGTCAGAGTAGACTTGTTTGAGCATAAAGACTCTCCTGGGACTTTCTCTTTCATAAATCAATATTGTTTGCAGAGAATCAAAGTGGAGTGCTTACTCCTTTCATATTTTAGTCAGGGCTGCAATACATTTTTGATGGTGTATTTATTTTCTGCCAAGTCACAAAAGGTCTCATGAAAAATGGGCAGCGCTGAGCGGCTGGAATGTGTGAGGAAGAATAATTTGCTGATTAATCATCGCACAAAATACGCCGCTGCGCTCTTTCCCACAGAGGGCGGATGGAGGAGCCTCGCACATGTTAGAAAGGGTGAAGAGGATTAATTTTCCAGGAACCAGGAGGCCAGAGGAGCTCGGGAAACCACAGGTACATTGTTAGTGTTAAACACCTATTTCTTTTCTTCCTCTTCTGCATAGGAGAATAATAAAAAAGCAATATTTCTCCCTTTTCTCTTTGATTATTTTCTCTCATCTCCCTCTGCGGAGCACAGATAGGGTCTGGACGTATATAAAGATAATAGGTCTGCATTTGTCCAAAGGGAGCGCAGTAACACCTGAGTAGCCAGATGCTTTCACTGTTAGCAAAAGTAGAATAACTCAGGAGATTTGGGGGAAAATAACCCAAATCTCTGATACTGATCGTTCAGTGAGGCTTTCACTGTGACAAGGAGCCACAAATGAAAAACTTCAAATCCACTTTTGCTTTCAATAAAAATCTTGTTTAACAGCATCGTGAATATTCATGATTCTAGTTTACTGCCACATAAAAACATGAGAAGCCAAAAGAAACATGAGAAAGAGAAAAAGTGGTTCACTCAGCTGCACGCAGATTTGGAGGGCAGGATTTTATGTTTTAAGGCGTGTGTGTCTGTTAAAGAAAAGAAAAAGGTAGGAAAAAAATGACCTCATAATAACCAGAGCACAAGAAGTACCCACACATACATCATTAGTTCTGAGGCTGAAAGAATTTCCTCATTTTTTTCACAGTGGTTGTATTCATCCTCACTATTTATGCACAACTTTCCTGTAAACAGAACTCACTTAAGAAAAACCATAGCCTCAGTTGCTACCTACGGCATTTAAGTGTTTGATGTGCTACTTAATTTTTCCTTGTGAATTTTAACCCCAATTACACTTAGTAAATGCAGGAAGTGTACCGCGCAGCAGCTAATTTGGTGGCTCACCAGTGGTGTGCTTACTGTATGTTTGGGAAGAAGCATCTCGCTCAGTGCTATAGCTTGTCTCTGGAATGTCCTCCGAGACTCATGTGTCGACAGCCAATGGCACTTAGGGAGGTGGCAGAGCTTTGGGGGACTTCAGGCCAACGGGGGAGGCCTCCGTGGGGATATCGGGACCTTGCTGCTTCCTATTTCTCTCCTTGGTTCCTGGCCACCGTGAGGTGAGTGACCCTGCTCTGTCACACATGGCCTGTTCTGATGTTTTTCCTCATCATAAGCCCCAATCCAGCAGACCCAACATAGCTTTCACTCTGAAATTGTGAGCCCAAACAAACCTTTCTTCACTGTAAGCTGTTCAGCTCTGGCATTTTGTCACAGTGATGGAGAGCATAACAACACACTTTGCACGTGGCATTTTCTTGGTCTTTGACCTTTCTGCCACAGCATTGGTGGCCAAAGGCTGTGTGCCAAGGCACTGGTGGGGAGAGAGGTGGTGGGGAGCATGTGGTCCTTGATTAATTTCAAAGTCATACCCTTGGTGCTGCTCCAACTATCAAAGGCACTGGTCCATGTGTTAACCAGGTCTTCATCACTGAAGAAAATGTCCAAGATAATGAACTTATGAAGAGAAAAAGGTTCTTTTGGCTCATGTTGACAGCACAGGGACCGCCCACATGCACCACTGCCCAGGGCTCCCCTGCGCAGCTCTCTACAGGAAGCACGGGGCATCTCTCCCACACCCTTCAGCCCGGTTGGGTGGTTTGCCTGTGGTGTCCAGGGCCCCACGTCCCTCTGCTGGCAGGTGGGGTCCCTCATTATTCACAGCCACTGTGGACATTGCCCTGGAGAACTCCTGCACCTACCGAGTACTAACCTTGATTCCATTTCCCACAAAGTGGTCTCATCTCTGCTTCTGTGCATTAAATACACGCATTTCTTCCCCTGACAAAGGGTTTTCTCATGGAAACTTCCAGTCGCTTCACCTCCTGGAAAGCAACTGTTTTATTCACTTTAATCGCTGCATAGCTGAGAAGCCACTTGTCATCGTGTCTCTGCTACTTTTTGAGACGATGGGGTTATTTACAGCATGATTGTCCTGTGCTCTGGCAGGTGACAGTGTCATGCGTGACTAGCAAAGGCCTGACACGACTGCATCTTCACACATTAACTATCAGGAAGCTGTCATTACTGCCCCACCCTGCAATCAGGGCAACAGCAAACAGGAATGAGGTGTCATCTTGGTGTGGGTCCAGCTGGAGAAGGCACCCTGATACGCCACAGCAGACCTAGAGCACAGACTCATAAGGAGCTGTTTGGGCCACTTCCTAGTAGTGGGCTGGGTCAACACAATTAACTTAATGAAGCCAGAGATTTAAATGCTGAAACACTGAAGGAGGGATCGTACGCAAAAATGTGGCCTTCTGGGTGGTTAGCCCGGCCTGCTGGGAGGTGGGGAGGTGTCGTGTGTGTGTGTGTGTGTGTGTGTGTGTGTATGGAGATGGTAGAATAGAGCAATAGCTCCCCTCCACTAGGCAGCCACTAGTTTACTCTAAATTCCTGCAGCAGAAAATGGGCTCCATTTTCAGATCTCTTGATTTCTAAGAGAAAATAGAAAACAGCATCTCGAGTGAAATGTCTTAGTTGTTAAAACACTCTTCAGGCAAAACCAGATGCTATTTTGGGCCATGCAACTGAAGCCTAGGTACTAAGTCAGGAAGTTTTAAATAAAGAAGAAACAGAGAGCACAACAACTTCACGCTCAGGTTGCTGGTGGTATCTGACAGAGGGCACATGTTCCTCCTGCCCAGGATCCGTGCCCTTAGAAAGGGACTTTGAAGCTCCTCCCACTTGGAAGTGGGGGCTGTTTCCCATCCCTCAAGCAGAACATGGTAGTACAGCGACCACCCAGGGACCGGTGGCTGTTCCTTTGCCTGGAGCCCTGCATGGCCATGTAGATGAGGCAAGGATGGTCTGCCAGGCCACAAAGCACACACAGGCCCTGAGGTCCCCACATTCCAGCCAACAGCCCATGAACCCCAGGAGCAGGTCACCCAGCCACTCAGCAGTTGATCTTACACGAAGGAGCCAGCCTGGCCCAGGCCAGAAGAACCAGCCAGCTGAGCACAGCACAGCCTGCAGAGCCAGGGAGTCATGACATAAAGAAATAGGGTGCCAAAGGTGCCTTGTTCTTCAGGAAGCTGTGTAATAAGCAGCTCTATAGCTACATTGCTAGGGCTGAAACGACAGGTCCCTCAACCAGGAGCTGGGTGGCTTTCAGACACACGTTAACTTTCAGAGCCTCAGTTTCCTCTTCTGCAACACAAGGACAAGAATGACAAAGGTACTGTCTTGATTACTTCCTCATCATTGGAAGCAATAACCAATCCAGTGCCTGAAACTTGCAGGAGGAGCTTGCTGTGGTTCCTGGTTATAGTCCACGGTCAGTGGGCTCCAACATGGGAAGGGGGAGAGCTGCTCACATCATGGTGACCAGGAAGCGTCGAGCAAATCCTCCTGGGCCACGCCCCAGTGACCCACTTCTCTAAGCACACAAGTCAGCTATGGCCCACATGATCCAATCACCTTCCAAAAGCCCAAGCTATGAGCACATGAGGGTCTTGAGGGTCCTCTAGATATCAACCATAGCATACGTATCTACTGCACAGGGTTTGGTGAGGTAGCCAGATCCATGTGAAGCATTTGGAACGGAGCTGGACACTGAGCAAGGCCTTGATAAGCAGCTGTCACCCAAGAGTTTAGCTGTCTTCCAGTCAGTCTTTTAGCAGTCAGAGTTCCTTGGTGACATCTTTAAGAAGTCTTAAATTTTACCAATGCAACCCTCAGCAGGATAATGGTCCCAGGAACTGGGCAGGGGTGTGTGTATGTTCCACAAATTCTAGTTTACTTTTTAAAAAGCAGCTGAGCAGTTCCCTGCCTGGAGGGGCACCTTGGGGCTGACTCTCTTGCTCAGTGAGGCCACAGGTTGAATTTTGGAGAGGTAGCTGTTGACTAAAATTGGCTCCTGCGGGAACTTTATGCCAGAGAAATTGGTGCATACCACCAGGCAGGGCCTTCTCTCTCCCCCACCTGAGGGCTGGTGGTAAATATTAACGAACCTCTGCAGGCATCCTGTATTTACTAACCAAGCCAGCGGGGGAAGTTCCTGTCCAATCAACATTTGTTTCAGGACCCCGACATTCGTTTCCTTCTCAGCAGTGTCAGGTTCCAAGCAAATCGCCTCTTGCCTGCTGTACAAAGTCTTGGCAAAAGGAGTTTTAAGGGGCAGAGAGCTATGTACTCCTCCTCCACTGCAGGACAGCCACGGGGGCACAATGGAAAGCTCAGCACTGCGGGTGTTTCCTCCAGGGAGCGTGACACGTGAGCAGGAGAAATGGAGGCCACCTCTCGCTCCACTGCTGGCCCCGAGTCCCAGCTCTTCAGAACTGCCCTGGGGATGTCCACCCCTCCACACTCATGCACTGCTCCACATCTCTCATTAGTCACTTTCCTGGTGCTGGGAGAAAGTTCCTGATAGTCACAGCTTTAAGGTTAATGTAGGTCATCTTTTCAGTTTCTGATCAGCTCTCTCCAAGGCAGGAGCATCATGGCAGAAGGGCTCTGTGGAGCGAAGCTGCTCAGTTCACGGTGGCCAGGAAGCAGAGCAGGGAGCAGCACCAGCAAGGAAGGAGTGGGTGCTCAAACAGAGAGCTCACGGTCACGCTCTGTGACCCAGCCGGACATACCCAGGATCATGCTTTACTGATTGGCTAGGAGTTTCTTATCCCAATGAAGTTTACATATCAGGATCAGTGGGTGTCCTTCCCATGATTCCACTGAGGTCACCTGCATCCACCACTGTCCCTTGAGATCAGCAGAGAGAGAGAGAGAGAGAGGCCCCTCCTCACTCCGTGCCTCGTCTCTCAGATCGCTGCACCCCACATCTCTACTAATTTAAATCTGATGCTAAGAAAGAACCTGCTAGAAAATAGCGAAGCCATCAGTCCCCGGAGGCAAAGCAGGAAAGCACAGTCGGTCTTTCTAGTTTTTAAAGGGCCAGTTCTTACTACCTCACTCCTGAGGAAGGGCTAAATAGGGCTTGGGAAGGCCCGAACAGTCCCGGCTCTGGCCTTGGCCAGGCACCATGCCCAACAGACTAGGACTGAGACAGCGGTCGAGGACACGAGCAGCCTCCACGTCTGGAAGTCTGCAGAGCGGATCGACTTGCAGTGCTGGTGCGTGCTGTTTACTTTGTGGCACAGCTGACTCCCGGCCACAGGCTCCTGCTAGACACCTGATAAAAGGAATGAGACAGGGAAATGTAGCGTCTGGGAAAACAGCAGGGTGGGCGACTCATGATCTGGGACCTGTGGGGCTCCTCGGCGTGTGGCCCCAGGGTCAGGAGCTGGTCTTGCTTGTTGGTGACAGACGCTGGGCTTCTGCCAGTGCATAGTTCTCTAATCCCACTGGGACTCAAGGTGTGTGTGCAGCACGTTTGTGCTTAGGGTGGATAAACAGCCAGAGCGTGCAATTTAAATTCCAAGGCTGCAGCTCAGCAGGCCCAGTGTACCCCAGAAGGACACAGTGCGCTCTTCCACATGCTGCCCCTAAGAGCCCCATTGCTCTGAACTGCTGGGGATCTCGGCCTGCATACGACCCGGAGGAGACACAGATGCCTTGATTTACTAGCAGTTTACTAGTTGACCAGACCTGAGGGGGCAGTGATTTTGATCAAAGGTATGGACCTGCACTCCGGGAGGCTGAGGCCAGAGGATCCCATGTTGGAGCCTTCCCTGAGCAAATTAGCAAGACCTTCAAAAATACACAACATGATTTTTTAAAGACTAGGGATGTAGCTCAGTGCAAAGGCCCTGGGTTCAATCCCCAGCATCACCACCAAAACAAAGGGAAAAAAGTATGTGCTAGGCTACCACCCAGGCCCATGCAATCCTCCTGCATTTCTTACTGTTCATAGTGTCAGGGAACCAAAAGGACTGGCAGAAATGCAGCATAATGAAGTTGTCAGTGGCTTTGAAGATGACAGAGATTAATCATCTCACATTCATTAGGACTCAATTACCGGGGCTCTTTGGCCTCGCCTTTCATGTTCCATAAATGGGTTTGGCTGTGGCTGTGATGACAGAATGTTCTAGAAGCCAGTGTGAGATCCCCAGGGGTGGCTGTTTAATCACCAGTGACTCTAGTATGGAGCATTTATTATGGCACAGACTGCAGCAGCTGCCAGTACAGCAAGAAGGAGACAGAGAGAGAGAGAGAGAGAGAGAGAGAGAGAGAGAGAGACTTTCTCCTGGGAGGTCCAGTAAACACAGGAACACTATTATAGCGGCCACCACCAGTCAGCCTGGCCCCCAGACTTCTGCCATAGTTCTGAGGTTCCTGGCCTCTTCCGGAACACCGGCGCCCAGCACCAAGGACAGCGCCTTGGAGGCACAAGGCCTGGGGGTCCCACTGGGCAGAGCCCGAGCACTGGGAGGAGCAGGGTGCACAGGGGCTTAGGAGAGGAAAAGACAGAAGAAAGGAGGCCACTGGAATCTTGGAAATTGCACCCTTCTCTTTAATCTGTTTGTTCAATTCAGTTCCTCTGTGCACACTGCCGCACGGTTTAAATTAGATGCCAAAATGATAGCAATCTAGAGGGAAGAGAAAAATTGTAGGCATTTTTTAATGTAATATTTTCTTTAACTTTTCTTATGCAGAAAAAAGTCAGCAATTTCCATAGCAACAGGTTTGCCGCCTGCCTGCTCTCTGGAGAAGACTCAGGAACCGAGGACTGTGTGGCACTGCCAGGTGACTGAGCTCCGAACTCGCCGCGGGGCTCCTCCAGGTGCAGCGATTTCGGGTTCTTTTTTTTTATGGCACTGGCATTGGGGGTTGAAGCCAGGGCCTTCACAGTGAGCTACATCCTTGGCCCTTTAATATGTGTGTGCGTGTGCATGTGCGTGTGTGTGCGTGTGTGTGCATGTGTGTTTGTGTACGTGTGTGTGCATGTGCATGTGTTTGTGTGCGTGTGTGTGTGTGTGCTGACACAGAGTCTTCCTAAGTTGCCCAGACTGGCTTCCATCTCACTATGCTGCTCCTGCTTCAGCCTACCCGACTGTTGGGATTACAGCTGTGCACCTCCAAACCTAATGTCTAATTCTTTTGAAAGTAATGTTCTTCGGTCTAAGTGGCTTCCACTCATCTTAACAGAGGGTGATCGTGATACCATGATCTTCAAGATTCTGCAGAATTTTTAATGGCTTTTCTCTCAGTCTCCCCTGTTTCTGCTGGATTTAAAAATATAGTGCCCAAGCGAATTCTGTGGTCTTGAATAAAGCTGCTTCCCAATGGCGCACCCCACTGGCTCTGCCACAGGAATTGCCACCCAGGGACAATGAAGGAGGCATGGAGGGAAGAAGCTGAGAAACCAGGGAGGCTTTAGCACAAGGAAGAGCGCAAGCAAGCATACAAGTCAGGGCTGGAGAGGCAGGCGAGCCCCGGGCTGTGGGTCTCAAACACAACGCACATCCAACAGCCTGGAGCAGCGGCCCCAGATGCAGACGATGCCTGGGAACACCCCCAGGAAGCAGCTTAGCTGATGAAGCTTCAGGCATTGATAGATTTTTTCAACTAATATATAAAGCTGCAGAAAAATGATCATAAATGCCCATGTAACCTAGAGCTATTCCACAACACACTTTAAAAATTTGCCATACACGCTTTTGTGTCTCTGAATATATATTATATTCATCTCAGGGAATATATACACATATAGGGGACAGAATAGGGGAGAGAAGTGACTGTCAAGGTTCCAGGGATTCCTTTGGCGATGATGAAGATGGTCAGGCATTACACAGAGCTGGTGGCCGTACAATATTGTGACCATAGAGTGTATGGAACAGTTAACTATATGCTGTGAATTTCACTCCAGTGAAAACAGTCCCATTGTTCCAAAAACACCTTTTGTAGAATGTTTATGCTCACATCTTGCATTATGCTTGTCCTCAAGGTTCTGTAGATTTTGCAGTCGAGAGTCCCTCATCTTTTTGTTTATTTTTCAAGACACTGATCTTTCTGAAGCTTTCAGGCTAGTTTTTCTTGGAGGAAAACCCACCTGGGGGAATTTGTCTGATTTGATTCAGGTTAAACCTTTTTTTTTTTGCAAGAACAGAAGCCACAAGAAGGAGATCTAAACCAGAAACCAGTGGAAATTGGTGCATAGGGGTGAAGGGCAATAAGGCAAGAGAGACCAAGAGGAGGCTCAGACCTCAGCATCCTCAATTCAGATACCTCTTCCAGGGTGTCAGAAGGAATAAACCACAGAGCAGGCATTCATCTTGCTCTTTGGACCCAGCACCATATTTGAGAAATGACCCCACTATGAGTATCATCTTCACAAAGTGCAAGCCAGATTCACTTTCCCAGGCTCCTTTGCTGCTTGAATGAAGTCATGTGATTAGATCTCCACCAATCAGATCCAGCCACATGAGAAGCTGATTTGGAAGATAGTCTGGTTGGAAGGAATAGAAATGTGGTCCTGGTATCTAGTGCTAACTGATGAGAGCTGTAAGGCCTCAAAGGGGCTGAGGCACACGGCCTTCTCTGGGGAATGACTGCACACTTTGCCAATTACTCTGCACTCTGGAGGTCTTAAGCCCAGCTCTGTTCTTGAAGCTTGCGAAAACCACCTAATTCTCTAGCACATTCATCTCACTGCCTACTCCGTGTAGAGTTGATCCTCTTGTTTGCCACTAACAGCACAACAAAAAAAGCAACTAATTTAGTGAGGGGTGGTTGGAAAATAGGATGAATGTTTACATTAAAAGTATCTATTACAGGAAAAGACACTTTGCTATAATCCTTTTCAAAACTCAGCCCGTAGCTTGCACACACTTATTCCACCATTCTTGCCACTTTCTGAAGCAGTTCTGGACGTCTTCCTTCCTAAGTGTCTTTAGTTGTGCTGTCGTGGCTGCCTCAGTGTCTTAAACTGGTTCACTGTGTTTAGCTTTCATGGTCATTTTGAGTTTGGGGAGGAGCCGAAGTTACTCAGTGCCCATCTGGGGACTCCGGTGGGTGAGGACGCACTGCTCACCTCATAAAGCAGACATGACACAGGAGGCCTGGAGCTGCTGGAGAAAGGAGAAGGATGGAAGAGACCTGTGTGCAGAGTGAGGAAGAGGGTTTGGGGCAGCGTGCCTTTTACTGCGTACAGCTTCAAAAATGTAAACATCCACTGTGTATTTTGCTCACCTCTTGACAACTAAATAAACCACCATTAGAGGACTGGTTGGTCCGGAAGGCGGTTAGTTGTGAGTTCTGACTTAGAGTTAGATCCTAACCCCAATGTGGGAAGCTCAGGATGGGAGGCTAGGAGGAAAGTCTCCTGACTGTGACAATCACGGCAAGTGCAGTCAACCTCGAGGGCTGTGAACGAGCAGGGAGGGGCCCACCTGCCCCTGTGAACTGTGCCTCCAGCCATGGGCTGTGACTTGGCAGTATGTACCATGATCTGCTGTGAAGCAGCCAGACCTCCCGCCAGGAGGATGGGACAGGAAACGGGCCCTGAGGGCTGCAATCCCATGTGACTAGCCCAGAGGCTGCGCTCAGACTGAGGGAGGGCTGCAGAAACCACTCATTCTTTCCCGCAGTCTGCTCCTCTCATCCACACTGCTCTTCTCCCAACACCTCAGGGCATCTTGTCGGGTTCCATCTTGTGTCTGCTCAGCCCTGTCCCTGTTCCGGTCAGCTGCAGAGGATGCAGATGAAAATGATCCTGGGGAGAGGAGGCCTTTGGGTCCCCAGATGGCCTGGAATTGGGTGCGCTGGGGACTGGCACCTGAATCTGGCTTCAACCCTCTGGGCAGAGAAAGCTCTTTCCTCTCGATCCCTGGGAGCCTCCTAGGTAAAGCATGAGTGAAATGATCGGAGGCCAGAACACCACGATGCTCTAGCTAATTTTCTTTCTGGAGCAAAAAGTTAACAGGTCCAATCTCATTCTATAATCTGAGAGTCTCCCTGGCCCCTTGATTGAGCTAAATTGTCTTTCAGGCCATTATTTCAGAAGATAGTAAGATGTAGACTCAGCGAGTCAATGGTGCCGTGTGGCAGGGGCTGACTGTTCCCTTCCCAGCAGGCATCCTTCCTTCTTTCTGGATCACTGGTCCCCCTTTTATCTGGAAAGTACGTACCTAGCCTCAAAGGATGCACAGAAATAACTTGTTCCTGGTGCTGTAGAGACAAGCTTCAGAGTGGAGGTGACCTCCTTGCCATCGCGGGCTGCCAGAGACTCAAGTGGTCTGCGTGAACACTTTTCGGAGGGACATACAGTTGCAGAGTTTCCTGTTGTTGCTCTGGGTGACGTGTGGAAGGGTATGGGATTCAAGTCTGTGGTGAGAACCTCCCACAAGCTTGCCCCGGGGAGCTGGGTTTCTCAGCCTCTGCCTGCTAGTGAGGGCCCTCCTGCTACAGACAAAGGAGGGCTGGAGAAAGAATGGAACATCTGTGGAGGGGTGCACTAGATCCCGGTCTGGGTACTGCCAACTGACTGAAAAAAACTAAAGGAGAGTGAGGGAGAGAAGAAGAGAAGGAGGGGGAGGAGAAGAGGGGAAGAGGCACAGGGAAGAAAGTATAGAAGAAAGAGAAAAAGAGAGAGAAAGAAGGAAAGGACAGAAAAATGAAAAAAAAAAGAAGAAAACAAAAGAAGAGGAGAGGGGGGCGAGGATTGCCAGTCCAGAGAGTAACAGCAGGGTGGTAACAGAGTGATCTGGAGAAGGGAGCGGGATGGGAGCAATTACTTGATGGGATTGTCTTTTCAGGTGCTAAAAATCGGGGGGACTAGAGACAAATGCTGTACAACACTGAATGTACTAAGTGCAACCTCAGTTTTACCTCACAGGGGATAATTTATGCTATGTAAATTTTCACATAAATTGAAGAGGGGGGGCGGCAGGTGAAAAGCATATCCTACACAGAATGAAGCGCTCCATTGAGCGGTATCTGCAGGGTGTTCAGACTCTCCCAAGAGGAGGATTTCCACTAGCACCTTCTTAGAACCCCTTGACATGGAACATAAAAACCACTCCATATTTAGTGTTTTATCACTTTTTCTTAGAACCAAACATCAGGGTTTTGCTCTGGGAAAAATAATGCATGAAGAAAAATTCAGAGATCACAAACATGCTGTGCCTTCAGCCAAGAAAATGGGGGAGGACAGAAATAAAACAGTGTCAGGAACAGAGGACTGGATTCGTCCTCTCTGAGGTTCTGCCTTAAGTCCAGTCCAAACCAAGGTTTTATAAGAGAAACAGTTAAATAAAATCAAGCATTTTTAAAGGAAAGAAGCAGGCTATGGTAGCATGGTCTCCCTCTGCCCTCTGACAGAGGTGGTCCAAGGCCCAAGCTTAGTGAAATGATATAAAGGGAAGCCTGCTGTCAGATTTGTAAGCAAGATTCTCTTCTCTGAAAAGGCAGAGCCCTGTAAGAAGACAGCCTTTCATTTCCATCTTTGTTCCCTTGCCTTCTTTATATACCACTTATGGTTGGTGAGTTTGTTTTCACAGCGGTGGCCGCCATCTTGTGAGCTGAGAGGCATCATGGGTAGGGGCTGAGGGAAACAATGGAGTTTGATGGGAAGATCTCAAATTTGTGATTGTAGGACATGGCTGAACCATGTCTGCACACCTCACCCCAGGCTCCCTGTCCAGTATAAAACAGTGGTTTCCAATGTAGGGTCCCTGGGCTGCTAGCAGCAACTCTTGGTACATTGGTTTCCTAGTGTTTCCACACAAAAAGCACCGCATAACTGGTGGCTCAACCAATGGAACTGTATTTTCTCACCCTTCCAAGGCCCCACTGTTAGTAGGTTTGCTGTTCATGTCTGGGGTTCCTGGTCTCAGCCTCTGTCTTCACAACAGTCTGTCTGGCTTGTGGGCCCAGCACGCTCCCTGGTAAGTTCCTCTTAAATAACTGTATCCACAGTGACTCCATTCCCAAAAACAGTTCCATTCTGAGGCTGGGGATGTGTGTCAGGGATTCAACATAAGAATGTGGAAGTGGTGGTGATGGGGCTACAATAGCTGAAAACTCAGAAATATACAAATTCTCTGGCCCAATTCCCAGCTCCTGAGCCACCAACTAAGACTAGGGCCTGGCAATTCAGGCCCCCAGAGGCCCCCCGAGGACGTGTTTGGGAGCCTCGGTGTGAGCTGCTGTTGGTTGAGAGCTGGTCACTTTGGCTGGAAGCATCCACATGCTTTGGGGCTGGGGGTGCACGGGGCACCCAGCCCGTGGCATTGAGTCCCATGTGTGTCTGCATGGCCATCTGTGTGATATCTGGGGACCCACGCCTCCAAGGAACCTCCCTTAAACAACAGAGCTGCCCTGGGGGTCCTCTCTGTGCTGAGGACAGGGCCAAACCCCCCCCCCCCCCAGTTACTTCCTTATCTCCTGTCCCACAGGGAGACTGCTGGGCGTCGGTGGACCTTTCCCCTGACACCTGCAGCCTTCTCCACCCGCTGCTCTGTCTTCCATGTAAGGCACAGGAGAGTGTGAGGTCCTCCTCGTCCCTAGTATTTTACCCAAAGACAGAGAAAGGGTTCCGTTTCACTGTTTTCTGGTTTCCAAAACTCCTCCAGTGTTCTTAGCACTCACCTCTTTCCAGGGCCCTGATGACATTTAATTCCTTCCAAGGCTGACTGAGCATTTTTTTCCCCCACATTAATGTGAGTTTAGGAAAACTTAACCTCTTAGAATCACAGCAAACCTGACAGAGTTTTCCCATTTATTTTTTTGGCTGGATTGGAAAATGGAGGATATGTGATAGGTAAGCTGAGATAAAATCTTTAAGAGTTTACTTTGCAAACACTGAATCATGAACCCCAAAGCTCCAAAGCAGAAGCGGCCGGGGAACTGGCGAGAGGAGGACAAGGGGACTTTCATAAAAACAGACGCAAGAGCCAAGCAAAAAGAGTAGTCGGTGGCTGCAGTCACAGTCTGTCTGCATAAGGTCTGTCCTGTTAGAAGGCCCCTAGTTACAGAATTACAATAGCGTCAGCTGCTTCTGAGGTTAAAGTTCCATTTTTTCAATGTATGCATTTGCAAGAACTGGCAGAAGTTAAGTGTTGCGTGTGTTTGTAAATCTAGCAAGTAAAGGTCAGTGTTGAGATATAACTCCCTGTCTGCCCACAGTAGGGCTACTAGGAACGCGGTGGGGTGCAAGCAGTGGTCTCTGGCACTCTTCAGAGACGTGGCAGCCTAGGAGTGAGGCCAGGCTCTCCTCAGCCCCCTACAGCCCGGGGCTCAGTGACCGAACATGACACACCCCACCACCGCCCCTTCTAACGCTGCCATCACGCTTGACTCTTCCAACCGGGGCATCTGGAGGTGGCAGGAGTGAGGCTTTCAGCTGAGGCACCTCCTCCAGGGAGTGCTCCCCGCCCCTCCTCTCCAGCCACAGACAGGAACCGGCCTGGAATGCAAATCTCTCCCTCCCCCAGGCAGCTCCAGGACGTCTTTAAATGTCCTCTGTGATTTATCGAAGCTTTATTGTTCTTTTTCTTTTTAAAGAAGAGATACTCAGATATACTTATTATGGAGTTTGAGGTCTGGCTCTTTGGTAAACATGGAAATTGGCTTTGGTTTCAGTGGCTCCTTGACAAATCATTTGCAGCCCACATCTGAGAAGAGCATTTCAAAGAACAGAGCCCTGTGCCCTGCCAGGCAGGGCTGTAATGTCCTTAGCAGACAGCTCTTATCACGGGCCGTGATTCGCTGAGACTTGCATCTGCTCTTTGGTCTGAGAAGCAACCGGTTATAACCCACAGCTATGGTCCCCCAGCTGGTGATGCACCATTGCTGACCAGCATTTGGGGCTGGGGCATTCTTTGTTGGGACGGGGGAGGCTGCTTTGTGCACTGTAGGGTGGACAGCACCATCCCTGGCTGCCACATACTGGACATCAGTAGCCCCTGCTTCCCCCACTTAGACAGCCATGCGTGCCTCCAGACACTGTCCAGTACCCCTGGGAAAGTGGACGTAGCACTGCTCCCTGGCCAAGAACCTTGGCTGACCTCGGTGAAAGAAAGGGATCCCTCCCCCTCCAAACAGTGCCTGCTGCTGCTGCTGCTGTAAGATGGGAACTTACGGGTGCGGACCCCCAGCCGATGGTGCAGCTCTGAGGAAAACACACGCAGTGGTCTAAAAAACGAGAACACTTTGGAAGTAAGACAGCTAATATGTAGAAAGCGCTTACTCTGCCTAGGGTATATGTTG
This sequence comes from Dolichotis patagonum, assembly GCA_004027295.1. Taxonomy (NCBI): domain Eukaryota; kingdom Metazoa; phylum Chordata; class Mammalia; order Rodentia; family Caviidae; genus Dolichotis; species Dolichotis patagonum. The sequence goes on from PVJX010014940.1 coordinate 22,933, forward strand.
AAATTCTTCCTTCAGTCTCACCGTAGCCCCCAGGCAGGTGCCATTTTTATTATCAATTACATAAACGGAAGCACAGAGGCGTTCAGGAACCCATCACGGTCACAGCTCGGGAACTAAGGGTGGCTTTGAACTTGACCACTGACCTCTGGAGCTCACACCTCCTCCTCTGCGCTGCCGCCAGCTCCTGCCATTTCCCGCTCAGAGCACGCGTCGTGCTGCTCCTGGCACCCACTCTTCAATGCCTGGCGACCCCATATGCACTTGTGGCTTGCAGGTTGAGGTGGGAGTCAGCACCACTCCCAGCTGTCCGGCAAAGCGGCCTGGCGAACAAGCACACGCACACTTGCGGCTGGTGGCAAGTGGATTAGAGGTGGGTGTGTGGCTTTGGTCAAGCCAAGGCAACTCAACTATAGGACGCTTATCGGACCTGTTACAAAAGAGACATCTTTAATCTCTGAGCAGGGCCCAAGCAGGAGCCACTGGGATCACCGTGATGGCGAGAGCAATGCCAGGTACAAAGGGAGGTGGGTGATGGCATGAGGGAGACCAAGCCTCGGAATGGCATCTGCGCCACATGCATTTTCGCCTGCGTCTCCTGGTCTTTTGCACTGTGAGGAGAAACACCCTTTTGAGTTTAAATCGGTTTCAGTGGCAATCCAAATAAGCTTGGCCAAAGCCTTCCCGACTCTCAGAGCCGATCTCTCCTGAGCTGTGGAGTGGGCTGCTGACAGGATTCAATGGCGCACTACACGACATCCAGGGACAGTCCCAGAGCGTGGGGTGTGGGTGATCAGGACAGTGCACTGTGGGCCCCATGTTCTGCACCTGTTTCCACACGTGTCTCCGTCAGAGTGGCAGCTACTCCAGGTGTGGGGCTTGGGCTTTCCAGCTGGATATGCTACAGGTGAGGCAACAGGGCAGGAAGCCCTGGATGACGCAAATTAAGTGAAGTCTGGCCTTGAGATCCCAGCTCCACCCTGCGGGAAAGCAGGGGAGGAATCCAGCCCCAAGGAAGGGAGCCGGGACTGGGGAGTGGGACGCACCTCTGAGAACTCCGTCCTGCCTGCCAAACCCCTCCCAGCCCCTCGGATCCATGTCCTCCTCCGTTTCCCTGTCTAAGACCTGACTTTGAGCACCAAGCTCATCTGGAAGTAGGCTGAGCCCACCTGGTCCCTGGGAAACTCAGCACAGGGCAGAGACAGCACCGGGACTCCTGGAGAGATCTCAGCCGGGGTGGATACAGCCAGAGTGCTCTCCCAACAGCCAGCGGTCCTCTCTCTAGCCAGCGCTCCAGTTCGGCTGGTTACCCCTGGGGCTACACGGCAGAAACGTCAGACACCCAATATTTAGGAGCCCTGGAGCAGTGGTGCCATACCATACATTGTAGGATTCTTGATAAACACACTCGGACCCCCAGAATCCCGGCATGCTGAACAGCCTGGCTGCAGTTCTTATTCGGCTCCTTAGACCGACTTTCCTGTCTGCAAACGGCCAGCTAGAAAGGGGCTGAAGCCACAGGTCCACATACGAGTGTGTGAAATTGGGTGCAGGGGTTAAAAGTTGGAGAAGGAAGGCAACTTCTAAGCGGTGGAAGGATGTGGAACCGAGGAGGTGGGACTTGGGCTGGGAGGGCTCTGGTTCCCCTCTCTTGCAGAGCTGGAGCCAATGTTATGTTCCAGTGTTTCCCACAACAGGAAAATCACTGCGCCACCGCGCCAGGCGGGGCTGCCTGGCAACGTGGAGGAGCTGTGGGGGCCGGGAGGGCCCGGGGCCAGGGCAGGAAACATTATTTCTTCACTTCTTCCCAAGCAGAAAGAAAATTGTTCTTTTTCTCTGTTCCAGAAGAATACATTTGAAATGACAAGCTGCAGAAAATGAAAACAAACTCTTCCTTTGGAGGTGTGCGACAGGGGAAATGAATTTGAGACCGAGTGTGGGAAAATGAGGTTCCAGAATGTTCTGAATTCGCTCCCAATTTGCAATCAATGCAAACCTGATTGTGTCCCGGGTCCCCTCCTCCCGGTGATGAGTCTGGGAACAGGCAGGTCCTTCTGTGACCCCGAAGGCTGATGCACAGCTGGACACGGAAGGGCTGACAATTATCACAGACCAGCCAGGTATCTGGAAAATGCCTTTGAGGGATTTTCAAATCCTCAGACATAAAAGAGATCAGAAAAAAATTGACTCCGTGAAATTAAATTATAACAGCATACACCAGGCAGTGCTTAGTAATTAGAGTGGCTTTGAGCGCACCGGTCTCCACTCGGGCAGGGAAGGGGCGCTCCCCACGTGGCGGAGGTACGGGTTCCCATTGGTCCCCTGGCTTCCCCACCACAGGGGGACCGCGCTGCTGTTGCCAAGGAGCACAGAGCAGTCCCTGAAAAGACCCCAGGAATGTCTGGAGGGGAGGCTCTGAGCCCCGCCAGGTGGGGCCCACCTCTGCTTCGGGTTGGACAGTGCCTCACCCCAACTCATGACCATGTGGGACCCAGGGTGACCTATTTGTAAACAGGGCCCTGGTGGTCACTTAAGAACCTCACAGGGAGGTGCCTCTGGGTTACAGTGGGCCCTAAACCCCAGGACCAGGGGAGTCCTCACAAGACAAGGAACCGGCTGCTCAGGGCACACAGAGGAGAGCACAGGGGGATCGCAGACGCTGCAGGGACGCAGCCTCGAGCCCAGGAATGACCAGCATCATGGCCTCCAGCAGGGGCTGGAGCAGCAAGAAGATCCCTCCGAGGCTTTGGCAGCAGCCTGGCCCCGCCAGCACCCTGATTTGGACTCTGGCCCCGAACTGTGAGGGAAGGCAGTTCCGCTGCTTCTGGTGCCGGCTCGGGGAGTTCATTATGGCAGCTGCTGGGAACTAACAGGCACCAGGGCTCCGAGCCACGGCTGGCGCCAGGAGTCACAGTCCAGCCACGTGTAGACGGGCAGCTGAAAAGCACTTCCGATGTGCACACTTATAAATCAGGAGACTGTCCCGCAAAGCTCGTATCTGTGGCTTCGCTAAGCCACCAACTCTGGTTGCCCTGGTTTTGGATTCCTGCGGGTCGCTGTCACCAGGAGTTGTCAAGGGCCCCCTAGTCCCTTCAGGCACCGCGAGCTCCATTTCCACCATCGCATCCAAGGTGCGAGGCGCACAAAGGCTGGCCACGCTGAGGAGCAGGTGGTTGGCTTCAGAACAGCGCCTGCAGCCATCACCACTGTCTAATGCAGGGTTCTCCCATCACCCCAAAAGGAGGCCCCACGCTATTAGTGATGACGCCCCGCTTGCCATCAACCGGTTAGGGACCGCTCATCTCTTCCTGTCTGTGGATTTGCCTGCTTTGGGCATTTCCACACAGCAGCAGTCACACACCAGGTGGCCTGTGGTGTCTGTCTTCCCTCTCTCAGGGCCATCTTTCCAAGGTGCACCTGCACCCTTGCATGTGTCTGAATTCATTCCTTCCTGGGCTGCATAATCCTCCACCGAACGGACAGTCGCATTTCCACCTCCGTTCGGCACCTGACGGGCATCGCAGTGGTGTTCATGTTTGGCCGCCATGCGTAGAGCTGCCCCACACCGTGTGCGTTCTGTGTGACCATGCAGAACCCCACCTCTCATCACCCCCCGGAGCCTATGACTCTGTCCCCTGTGCAGGACCTGGATGGACTCCACAAAGTGCTTTCCAGAAGGTGGAGGCCAGTGTCTGACTTCTGCCTCATCTTAGAGTCAGACACAGTGGTCCTTGGTTCATGAATTAATTCGTTCCAGGGTGCCGGGGGAGATGACCATGTGTGGTTCATCACCACTGCGAGGTTTGCAACCAGAAGCCAAATTCTGTCAAGTGCTTCTGTTTGTGAACCAAATTTCTCGGGTAGAAGCATTTGCAAACTGAGGTATTCCTGTACTAAAATCAATCCACCTACAAAGCTCTCCCTGCTTGGAAAAATAATACTTGTCTGTTGGGAACCACTAATTCCCAATGGGTAATTTTGCATACTTCCCTAAGGGAAGAGAAAGTGGAGATTTGAGATTACCAATACCTCCCATCTGGGATTTCCCACTGACTCTTCTTAACATAAGATCATCCATGCCCCCTTGAGTCTGAGTCTTTTGCTGAGTTATAATCTTTCATTGACCCCACCTATCACTAAATACACCTAATAAGCCGTGGCTGTCTTGCAGTGGAGGGACCCATTGGGAGACACTGACTTCCCAGCCACTCACTTATTACTAAACTTGTCGCTGTTAATTAGCTGTTAATTACTTTTCCCACCGTACCCTCAATACAGACAATCGAGACTCCTGGCTGGGTCCCCGATGCTTCCCTCCATTTAGCACATCTCTTTAAAAGGTTTCTTCCCCACACACATCCTTTCCAGTTATTTGTTGGAGCACGTTGGGAACATATCTTGGCTGTTCAGCACCTTGGCATTAGGTTGACTAACAGCAAGGGCTGTGGCTTCACTCAGCGTCCAGCCGGACAAAAGTGAGGAAGGAGTCGGCCTCACCTCCAAGGGCTACCAGTGCACAGGACCACCGTCCTCTGCGCCTGGGGAGGCCGCCTCATCACTGTCCCGTTTTGCAGTCCTGTCTGTGAGGCAAGGCTACTACAGAGTGGGTGCTGGGCCTGGAACAGCTGCCCTGGCCTCTCCTTTCGCTCTTTCGGGGGCCACACCCCTAATTCACTGTGCTTAGGTTTTTAGAAAACCACCTCCCAGGCTTGATGTCCTGAAATTTCCAGAATCAGTCCTGGTACCCAAAACCTGCCTAGGGAGAACCGTGAAGCCTTGGGAACTGTTTTCCTGTTCTATTCCCAGGAAGCAGAAGGCCCAGAGAAATGAGCAGGAGAGGAACAGATTTTGGACTTTGCTTGGGTGGAGAGATGACGTGAGCACTGGCAGTGCCTTTTGAGGAAAGCCTTGGTCACCACCAGCACGGAGCAGTCAGGAAAATCGTCTGAGTTCTAGAGGAATCCGTGAGCCCATGGAATCAAAGCTGGGATGCAAAGCATCTCAGCTGCTCTCTTCCTGTCATCCTGAAACAGCCCAGGTCTGTCCGTGTTTGATGATTATACTGAGTTGGACACTTCACTCTTGGCAGTCACCATGGCTAACTCTCCTGGGCCCAGTCACGCTCTGAATGCTGGGTGTGGCCCAGCCCCGTGGGTCCACACCACAGAGCTTCCCCGGGAAGAAGGGAGGCCACAGACACCAGTAAATGTAGGACAGGACATGGGAGAGAAGGTTGATGGAGACAAGACTGAGAGGGCAAGGAGCTCACGGCTGCCAGGGAAGGGAAGCCCTGCGATAGGATGCACAGAAAGCTGCTCTGAAGAGGCGACCTCGAGGACAGATCCAAAGGTGTGGAAACCCGTGCCACACTGCTGTCTGCAGGGCCCAGGCCCAGGTCTGCTGTATGCCTGGATGCAGGAGGAATTGGTGGGGAGAGCAGCTGGTTAGGGGAGCACCAAGAAGGCGAGGGTTGGAGGAGGCCAGCGCACTCGGGGTGACCACCTGGCAGAGGCCACATGGCTGTCCATTCACCTGTGGGTCCAAAGTAAGGACAGTCACTGGAGCACTGGCTGCTATGATGGGCCTCACATTTAGAAGAATTGTCCCCAAGTGTACCTGAGAACACAGCGACAAGGGGGCTGGCTGACAAGTTAGACACACGCACGGGAAATATGTTCAGTAAATGCTGCTTGCCTAGGTCTGGAGAGAAACTGACCCAGGGTGAGAACCAGAGTCCGTGGAACACATCTGGGCACTTCCCATGGACCCATCACCTTCCCAGCGGTGGGCCACATAGGTCAGGACAGGCGTGGGGCTGTCCTGAAGTACAGAGCATTCACTTCCAAGGAGTGGCTTCCTTTGCGCCCAGCGTGAAGTGGGACGGAACAGGATAAAGGGACCTGGTGCTCGCTGGCTGTCAGAGGGGGAACCGAGGACGCAGCCTCAGCAGCTTGGGCCCAGAGCACGAGCCAGCTCGCTGTCCTCTTTCCATCACATCTGGGGATGGGCACCCTGGGTACGGCCAGGCTGCGAAAGGGACTATCACACTGGCAGGGCACGGCCGCCCAGAGGACACTTGGCAGTGTCTGGGGTAATTCTGGAGTTTGCTGGGGTGCAGACAGAGGTATTGCCAGCCTCTGGGGCGCCCAGGCCGAGGACGCTGCCAAGCATCATAGGATGCACAAGTGCAGCCACGGGGCACTACCTGGCCCCGCACCCAATAGCACAGAGGCCAGGGTCCCGCCGTAGACTGAGCCAGGAATACTTGCTAATATTTCTTCACTACACTGGGGTGTGGAGGTGCATCTGTCTGCGGTGCGTACCCTCACGTGAGAACGAAATACAGACTCCTAGCGAGGGTGCAACCTTCATGACTGCCCTCCGTCCCAGCGCAGGGCCGAGAATGAACTGATCACTGGAGAGAAGTATCCCCTCGGCCTCTGTAAGTCACCAGTTAGGGATAAGCAGCCTGTTCTAAAACGAGGAGGAGGGAGAAGGTCACCTTTGCTTCTGGGGGTCACCTTAGGGCTTAAGGACAAGCAGAGCGTTTCCAGCCTCCCATGGTCTTCAAGGTGGAGACCCACTGGCCCACCCTGAGCTGGGCACGGGTCCAAAGCTAGGCTCCAGGGATGGCCACGCAGGAGGAAAAGTTCCACGCTTGGCATCTGAGACCTTCAGGGGCACACGAATGCCCTGGGCAAGCACAGGTGAGCTGGCCCAACTGTCAGGACACTCCTAACACCTTTGGAATGGTTAGCCATGCCTGCTGCTGAAGGAATCCTGGTCTCTATTGCAAGGGGCCGCGGTTGGTTATGAGATAGTATTTCCAAGAGAGGGAGCACTCCTGATACTGATCTGATAGCAGGGTTTTAGCTTAACACTCATCCACACCTACTGAATGGGTCGAGCCTTGGGCCAAGGGCTGAAAGCTCAGCCGGAAGCAGAGAGGTGGTGGGGGAGTTTGTCCCAGGGAGCCGCATGCTTATCAGTGCTAGAAAAACATCTCTGCATCTGCATTTTCACTTGGCCAGCAATTAAGCTGTTGTTTCACTTTACTCTCTAACATGGGGCTCCAAAAGAACATGATAGCTACCAGAACTCAAGGTTCGTTCTTCCACATCCTGACTTGCAAGGAAAAGGAGCAAATTTCTTTGGAAAAGGAAGGGTCACCTCTGGATCCCACTTACTAAGTCATAAACAAAATTCTGTTGCTTCTTTCTGCCTCTGGAACAGAGGCACAACTGGCATCATGACAATGATTCTGCAGGGATTCATACCAAGTTTCATGGACTTTAGGGGTCCCATAAAAAGTCCCCCAAAGTCCACACTGTTCCCAAATGTCAGCCTGGCCCATGAGGCCACCACAGAAAGTGACACAGCATGCTCTGATGTCACGATCAGCAACGATCATTCAGCATCCCGAGGTCCCCCAGAAAATTCCCACTGGGGAAACCTCGCACTACTGGAGAGGAGGAGTGGGTTTTCTAGCCTCAGCAAGCACCCCTTGTGTGTCCCTTATGCCATCTGGCTACTGCATGGCCATTCCCCAAAACAGTGATGTCAAGCATGAAAACACATTGGGATCAAATCCAAATTCACTGCGGACTGACAGTGGGCCAGTCTGCTCTTCTCCCAGCTTCGCATCCCAGGAGCAGCTCCCTCCTCCCCACCCCTGCTGTCTGCAGCCTCATGGCCTATGTCTCCTCACCCACATGGCCCATGGCCCAGGCAGCACCAGCTGTAAGTCCTGGAATCTGCACGCTCCTTACACCTCTGCTGCCGTGGGCCTGAGCTGATACACCATTCTCGCTTGCCTGGACTATTGCTGTACGTAAGCTAAGTCAGTTAACAGCACCCTCTGTTCAAAATTTCCCATTGTCCTCCTGTCACACAAGCGAAGGACAAGTCCTTCCGGCAGACATGAGGCCCCGCGTGACACAGACTGCAGCTCGGCCTGAGCTTACTTCCTGCTCTCTCCCTTCTTACATTCTGTTCAGCCTCACTGTCCTCTTACTGTTCTCACTACAACACTTTAAGCAAGTGGCCTCAGGGTCTTTGCAAATGACCACACCTGAGTCACAAGATACCCTTCCAGCAGGACTGTGTGCATCTCAGCTCTCTGCTGCCCTTCCCTGCTTCATTTTTATGGAAATCACTGATCACTGTACATTGCATTTCCCCCCTTGTTTTGATGGTGTTTATCTCCCCTTTAAGAGCATCAGGTCCACACAGGCAGGGAGCTGGCCACTGCTTCCCTGGCAAGTGGGTTCAGTTGAAAAAAAGATTCATTGAAAGAAGAGAAGAGAAACGTTAAATCTGCCTTTGTCACTTTCTTGTTGCCAGGACAAAGTACCAGACACTCAGAATGCAAAGGAGGGGAGGTTAATTTTGGATCATGATTTTAGTCTATGAAACCTGGAGGAAGGGCCTGGCGGAGGAGAGCTGCTCACAGCATGGCAGACAGGAAGTAGAGACAAGGGAGGAGCCTGAGAGGGGGAGGAACCCTCCAGGCCACGCCTCTTCCGGCCAGACCCCAGCTCCTAACAGGAAGCCAGTGATAAGTCCCCCACGTCCCAGTCACCTCTTGAAAATCCTGTCTCTGAGGGAATGAGGCTCTTGGAGGACTTGTAGATATAAACCACCACATTATTCATACTGAAAATGGGAAACCTGCTGTGTTTTATATTTTGATTACCTGAGGAAAGTGACTATAAAGATACACTATGACAGTAAAGCAAAGTTTCAAATTTCCAGTGAGAAAAGGAGACACCTTGGTGACTGTAATCTGTCTTTCTTTTGTCAACAAAGCTACATGAGGAATTCTTATTAGAGGAAGCTCCAAGAAAGGACATGGAAAATTTTGTTATGACTTTCTGCAACTTCTTATCAAAGATTAGTTTAAAAATTAAAAAATTAATAAAAAAGAAACTTGGAATACACTGAAGGCTTTGGTGGAGAGAGAAAGGAAGGAAGGAAGGAGAAAGAAAGGAAGGAAGAAAAGCAGAAAGAGATGCCCGACACAGCAGCATTCCATGCGGGAAACTGTCCCTGTGAATTCCAGCCAACCCAAGGTCCGGAGATGGCTATCTTACCCATAACTCCCCTCTGCAGATAGTGAGTTTCACCCTGAGGGTAACAGGACTCCTAATCTAGCTGTTCAGACCTCTAAGCTTCGTTCTCTCATCACTGAACTCCAAGCTGCCTGGGACACCAGTACACTGATTGTGCACCTGTGCGGGGCCCTTGTGCTTGGGGCCCCCTAGGGGCAGCTGGTTTGTATGAGCATCGCTTCCGGGTTAAGGTCAGAGGAAAAGGAAGATGACTGGGTGTCCTCGAGCCGGACGAGATGCGGGGTCTCTGAGTATGGGTGGAAAGCTCACAGGGGACAGAAGAGGGCGGCTGCTGTGGACGGCAGACAGCCGCACTCTAATGGGACCGAGCCGCACGTTCGTTATCACCCTGTCATTACAGAAAGATCTCGTCCTTCTGACAAAACCATAGTGAAATGGGAATTGATGCAGCTCCGTGGACAAACCCATGGTTGCTGTTGTAGGCAAAGCGTGAGGTCCTTTCAAGGTTAAAGCAGAAGGCTTGATGGATCTTTAAAAACAAGCTGCTGGTAACATTCAGCGCTTCTGTGTGCCACACAGCCACAAGCAACTTACAAAGAAGCGGCAGCCCTCTGAACCCGCCCAGCCCTGTGGCAGGGGCACCACCATGCTGTCTGTTTTTAAGATGAGGAAACTGGAAAGGAGGCTAACGTCTCACAGACCCTAAGCGGAAGAGCCAGGGCCAGAGCGGAGGTCCTGTCCACGGCCACTGCAGGACCTTCCCCCAGGGACGGGAAATGCAAACCGTGGCTCCTCCCCTCCAGCGGGTCGGGTCAGAGCATCCCATGTGCAGACCAAGGCCATGGACCTCGGACCCAGGAACACGTGTGGCTCTGCACAAAGTCACCCTTGGTATGTGAGCAGAGTCTGCACCGTCTAAGGACACAAGTCAACCACAGGCAAGTGGGAGGCCAGCGAGGACTCGGTAATGCCGCCACACCTCAGCAGTGAGATCAGTTTCCGGCCTTCGGGCTCCAAAGCCGGGGGTGGGTGTGTTTATCTTGCATCATCTAAAAGCAGTGAAGTACAGTGCGTACACTGGACCTTAAGGGTAAAGCAGAAGGCTTGATGGACCTTCCAAAACAGCCCGACCCAAGGTGGCCAGAAACACACTCGGATCCTTTCGTGTGAATCGAGACTGTCCTGGCCTCACAGAGGAAAGATGACACTCTCAGTAGGTCACCAGTGCACTGCCAGAGGTCTGCACCTTGGCGCCACAGTAGCGGGTGCCTTGCTGGTCGAGGAAGGTTTGCAGGGTGACTGTGACAGGAATCCCCTGAACTGTGAAATGGTAAGTCCTGCAACAGACTCGGGATTCCATAATATGCCTGAAATGAATATGAGAAAAGTCCTGTGATCACGTTAAAAACATTGGCAAATGACGCTTTGTAAAATTAGATCATTTATAAAGGGAACGGGGGGAGGGGAGAGGAGGAGAGGGGAGGGGAGTGGAGGGGAGAAGGGGAAAGGAGTGGAGGGGAACAGACTGGAGGGGAAGGGAGGGGAAGGGAGAGGAGGGGAAGGGAAGACCAGGGATGCAGTTCAAAGGGACAGCATTGGCTTAGCACGCAAGACGCCCTAGATTTTCTTCTGTAGCACCAAAACAGAGCAATGAGCTTTTGAAAGAAAAACCATAAAGATGATAACAAGACAGAAACTTCAGAGAGAATTATTTGAATCTGAAAGACTAAGAAGTACTTTAAGGAGCTCACTGAAATCTTTGAACACTTTGTTTTCAAAGCAAAACTTTAAACTTAACCACCCTGGTAGCTGGACTACCACGATTAAGCGAAAGGGCCCTGCAGGGTAACACAGCACCTCTCCGGCCGAGGGTACTATTCCAAGTAGGCACGCACACGCCAGTCACACTTTAGAACAGAGCACAATGGTGACCTAGGCGGTTCTCACACCTTGTTGGAAAGGCAACCTATGTTGCTGGTGTTTATTTTTGGTCTTTGTTTTAAAACATGTCTCCAACAGGTACTGCATCACCAGGCAGTGCTCGAGTTCTTTGGCCTCAGGAGCCTCTCCCAGCGTTAGCTATCCCGGAAGTCAGGGGCTCCTGCCCGGGATGCTTGCAGAGACAGGGCCGCCGCTCCCTGAAAGCTGTGCGCGGACCCCCGGAAGCACACTGTGATTGCCGGAGTGCTCGCTTCATGCCCCCCGCCACACCTCTGCTCCGGGTTTCTGCTGAGGACAGTCTCCGCTCATCCCACCTGTGACCGCCCACTTTCCCAGCCACTTACTGACTACACTGAGCCCAACACATTAAAGCACATCTCTGGGTGTCACCCGGGCTCCTTCCACACACAGCCAAGGCAGCCGCCGTCCTCCCAGGGACCTTTCCTGGGCTCCCCGAACCTGCGTGCTCCTCATCAACCTGGGGCTGCAGATGTGTGCAAAGCCGAAACCAAAGCCAAGGACAAGACAGTAGTTGTGTCCATGCACAGGGGACCCCACACTCCGTGCGGCTAACCCCTGACCTTGCACTTCTGGACACATTCCCGCCCTCCACTCCCTACAACCGCATAAGCAGAGCTGCCCGGTGCCTGGGCACAGGTGTACCTGGGCTCCCCAAAGCAAGCGTCCACCACCTCTGCTCAGCGTCTGTTCCCCACGCTGGGGCCCAGCTGCACCCCAAGCTCTTGGGGGCGGTGGGACGGACCGGGCACCTACCTCAGCACGAAGGAATCCACGGTGGAGTTGCTGGGGACTGTGACATAGGCCGTGACCACGTTCCCCTGCTTGGCCGGCCGCGAGGGCAGCCAGACGACCACGTTGCCGTCTAGCCGCAGCTCCCTGAGCTGCACACTGTCCTGGGCGCGGAGCAGCCGCACCAGGCCCAGGCTCTGCAGGCGCGACGCGGGCCCCTCGGCGCCGTCCTTCCCGGGGCGGATGGCGTTGCCGGTCCTGGGGTCCCCTGCGGTGGCGCAGTCCCCGCGAGCGTCCGCCGCGTGCACGGAGTAGTACAGCTCCACCGGGCTGCCCTCGGCCTGCTCCGCCGGCTTCCTCCTCCCGGGCGCGGCCGGCTGGGCGCTGAACCACGCGGCCGGGACCTCCAGCTCCGCCACGCACAGCCCCAGGTCCCCGGCGAGCCGGCAGCTGCCCCGCACCTCCCGGGTCTCCCGGAAGGCGAAGACGCGCAGGCAGGGCAGCCTCTCCGCGGGCCGCGCGTCTGCCCAGTCCCGGCCGGCCAGGTGGAAGAGGACCTGCACCTTGGGGCGGCTCGGGTAGATCTTCTCCCGCAGGACCCAGGCCTTCAGCTTCCAGCCGAAAGTAAAGCGGCCGCTCGGGCCGAAGGGGCCTGCGCTCGGCATGAGCGCCAGCGGCACCACTTTCTCGGCCCAGTAGGGCCCATAGCTGGCGTTCAGCACCGGCGGCTGCCTGGCCTTGTAGGTGAAGAAGGGCGCCACCCTGGCGCGCAGGCTGGCGTTGCGCAGCGCGTCCTGCGGCTGCGTCTCCTGCAGGAAGAAGGCGCTGTCCGCGCCCCGGACGCTGTAGCTCACCGGCAAGTAGGGTGGCAGTGAGGAGGAGAATCGGCGCGTGCCGCTGTCCGCGACCCCGTGGCCCTGGATCACTGAGGGAGGGAAGAAGAGAGAAGACGGAGTGACTGGCAGGCTCCTGGGCCGGTCAGGCCTGCAGGCCAGAGTCAGGGTTTATATCTGCACGCCCCCTGCTCGGAACGGCTTCGGGGAGGTGGCCGGATCACAGGGGCGTGTGCTGACCAGTGGGTTGGGCTACTGTTGCGATCAGCGCTCAAGGTGGAAAGCAGTGGGTCACCGGGGCGTGGCCTGGCAGGTCTGCCTCCCTCCTCCTCCCTTGATCCCTGACTGCTCCTGCAGCCGTGGCAGGAGCTGTTTCCCCTTTGCCATGCCTTGCCTGCCCCTCTGACTGTGGACTGAAACCTTTGCACACCGTGAGACAAAGTAAACCTCTCCTTTGAACTGCAGATGTCAGGTTTTGTGTCTTAGTGATGAGACGGTAACTAAAACAATGAGGTAAAAGTTCTGAAGTCTACCTGGCTGGAGTTTTATATTGCATCTGGAATCAGCCAGTATCACTCCAGATGGTCCCCAATCATTTGTTAGGCGGAAATACGAAAAACCAAGGGTTTTGTAGAAGTAGTTAATGATGGTAATTGGGTACAGATCAGCCTAACGGCAAACTGACAGGTTATTAAAAATAAAAACACTGACAGGTTCTCAGTGAGATATAATTTGCATGAGTTTGAATTGTGTTTAATGGCCCTGGTACATGATTAGAAAAAGAGACCAACAGAACAAAGTCTATAAATAAATCCCAGGACATATGAAAAATGATAAAGGTGGTATCTCAAAGCCTGATGCGCACATAGACTTTGTAAATACATGGTCTACCAAGTAGCTATTTGAAGGAAAAGATAAAAATTAGATTCATATTTCACAACATACGTAAGAATGAACTTCAAGTGGATGAGTAATTTAAACATAAGACAATTAAATCTTTTTTAAGTAATAAAGAAAACACGAATGAGTTCCTCTATAACTCGTGGAGGAAACATTTCCTTATCATAACTCAAAGTCCAAATTCATTTTTTCAATGATAAATTTGCCTATGTAATTTTAAAATTATTTGCCTTACTCAGAGACCATAAACCAAATCGAAAGGAAAAATGGTATGCTGGGGAAAAATATTTGCCATGGATGCATTGTATCAGATAAACCCCAAGTGTCCTGGTGGAGAGAAATCTTGCCTGTGAGGAAAAACAGTCAAGCAATTGGGAATGAGCGAATATATGAATACAGAAGTCACCAAAAATATACTAAAACCGGCCTTATATGTAGGAAAACTATTCAACATCACTCACAGTTAGAGAAATATAAATTAAAGCCACAAAGGACATTCATTAGCTATCAGACTGGTGGAAATCACAGAGCAAGCCCACACCTTACTGGGAAGTCCAGAGACACAGACCAAGCTCACAGTTTCTCAGAAAGAAAAAAACAGTGTGACTCTTCTGAGCAAGAAGCTGGCATTTTCTATGACAGCACGGACACATTTTCCTGTGCCTCAGTGGCCTTCTTCTTGAAATCCACCCCGAAGATTCAATGTAACAGTTTAAAAACGCACATGCATATGATCGTTCATTGCAACATTTTTAGTGGTAAAATTAACAGCAGTCTGTGCTACTGAGTTATGTTCTATAGAACGCAGCCATCACACCCCAGTGGAGGTGTCACGGGCTATGGCTCAGTGTTCCCCAAAGCCTCAGGTGCTCCCAGGTGAGGCTTTTGAAGGGTGACTGACTCACAGGGTGCTGTAGCTAAATGGGGTGCTAGGAGGTGCGCTTGGCTGGGGGAGGTGCTGGCTGGAGCCCCTGCTCGGAAGGGTTTCTGTCCCTCCCCGTCTCCTCTCCTACCTCTGCTTCCTGGCCGTGGCGGTGGCGAGGACAGCAGCTTTTCCCGCCAGGCCCTTCCTTCCCCCATGGTTCTTCCATTGGAGCGGGCCCACTATGGACTAAAAACTTAAGCCCAAATAAACTTCTCTCTTTTAAGGTGTCTGATATTGAGTCCCAGAGACGAGGACATGAAGAAAACAGTAGGAAAATGCTAGAATAAATGGTGCTGCTATGGTAGACAGTTAAGTTAGGCAGAACTATTTCAGGCAGTCAGATAGGGCTGGGCCCTCCAGGGAGTCAGGGCAAAGGCCGAGGTCACATCACAGCTGGGCAGAGGGGCCTCCTCTGAACAAATCACAGGAACAAATAAGGGGGCACTGGGTTTCCCAGCTATTAAGTGAAATCTGAACCCCTGAGCTGACAGTAAGGTGTGCAGTTAGATCGCAGGCATCCTTGTGATCACAGCAGCCTTCACAGGAGCGAGTGATTTAGCAGTCACAGAGGGTTGTTAAGATTCCTGGTGCAATGCTATGAGCTCCCGGGATCTCCAGTTGTCTCCCAACAAGACAATCCCGAGTCATCCGCTCAGTTATGAAGAAGCAGTAGGGCTTCCATGGGGCAACTTGGTAGGCAACACTTCCACCACGGGGCCAGACTGAACACTGCCAGCAATGGGCCGAATAAACATCTCAGAGGCAATAAGACATTTGCTCTTCCTCTAAAGGACATTTTAGGACAAGTGGCAAAATTTGCAGTTCTCCAGAATGGTTAATAATATCGTATCCATGTTCATGTCCTCATTTGATGACTATGCTATAATTATATAAAAGGCTATCATTACGTTTAAGAAATGCATTCTGAAATATTTAGTGGAAAAGTGACATATCTGTACTTATTCTAAAACAGCTCAGGGGGGAGGAGACAGAGGGAGAGGGAAAGAGAGAGAGAATGAAAGAGAGAGGGAGAGACCCAAATCGAAGCAAGTGTGATAAAATTTTAACATTTCAGGAATCGAGAAAAGCATATGGATTTTTTTTTTATTCTTGCAACTGTTCTCTAAACCTCAGACTGTCCACATAAAATGTTTAACAAAATAAGTAAATAGCAAGATATCTTGGTCATTTTAAGTATTTTAAACATTTAAAAAATTCCTTATCTTTTGCTTATAGAGAGCGTAGGCTATTCATATTAGGGAAGACAATGCTGTGAGAGAAATCCTTTCCCTGCATTACTCACAAGTGATGAGTCAACGTGCTTCCCCGCAATTATCCCGAAACCTTAGATAATCTTTGGTGATGGTGACCACGTGGCAGACAGCAATGCTGAGTCATTAAACACCACCGTCTTCCCTCACAGCTCGGGCAAAGCACTTGTCACCAGCTCTTACAGACAAAATGAGTAAGGCTGAGCAAGCAGCCACCCTCCGTCGGTGGCACGCAGTTCTCGTCCAGGCCTCCAGGTCCTTCTGGACACCCTGGGGACCCAGCTTGGAGTGGCAGGCGCGGTGGCACCTCAGCCCTGTGCCTCTGGTCCTCTGGTCAGACGCAGTGCCGGGCACTCACGGGGCCCAGCCAGCCTGCAGACGGTCTTGGCTGGCCCACAGTGTTTTAAAAGATCTGTACAGATGAAAACCCACTTTGCCAACACCAGGAAGTCTCAGGGGTTCCAGTTTCCCCTTAACCACGGCAGGAAGCTTGACCCACAGCTGGCCCGAGCGAGAGAGGGTGGGTGGATTCCTGGGCCACTGGTGGTTGGGCCCTGTGCCCGCGTGCAGTCACCTGCTTGGCCTCCATGGGGCGCCCGAGTGTGAGGCCCCAGACTGGGGTCATCAGTAATCGGCCTCCGCTGAGGGGCTCATGCCCGAGCCAGGGGGTGTGGCTGTCAGCTACCTCCAGGGATTCCTGACTGTCCCGCCCTCAGCAGGAGCAGCGGGCCAGTGGGCAGCCTGGCAGGTTCTCCTCCTCCTAAGCCCTCTGGGGCCCTGGTTTGCCTGGCTGAGGGGCAGCTCCACAGGAGAACTTGAGGGGCCCAGCTCTTTACTGTGCAGGCCCAGTCGGGCCAGCTCCTCGTCCTGGCGTTTCTGACTCCGCACTGGGCTCCTGGATTGAGGGATGGGAGACTCCCTCTCTGCTCCCTTCCCTGGCCTTCGGTCCCCATGCGACTGCAGAGCGTCCCACCCACATGTTGGAAGCCACCCTAATCCTTTCCTGGCAGGGACATTGGCGAGGACATCAAAGCTGCCTTTGGTGTCAGCAGCCAAGTGGACTTGGGTTGTCAAGATGGCTTTTCAGGGAAGTGGCATCTGTGCCTGCTCCTCGCCCCGGGCTGTGTTCCGACGTCACCAACAAGGGCAGCTTGGGGACAGCCCAGCGCTTCCGTCTGAACACACAGGCCTCAGAATCAGCTTTAGGCATCCAGGAGGCACCGCCCAGGAACTGCATTCCAGAAAGTGTTTCGATTTCTGTCCTTCAAGGAAGCCATTAACTGTTTAAGCAACTTCTTGTATTTTGCAAAAATCAACAGGCTAATTGCTACCACCAGTTGCTTTGCTGTGAAGTATTCATCATGTCCCAAAAGGCCCTTAGAACTCTAATGCAGAGGCCGAGACTCCCGGCGGGTCCACAGACAGGGCGGGTGCGGGGTTCCGTCTCTCACGGAAGCATCTTCAACAAGTCCCGTCATGCTTCTCTCTTCTTACACATGGGGTCCTTTCCTTCTATCATTTTTTAATTCACTGAAAGAAAAACCCTAACACATGAACCAATTGCTTTGGAGCAAACGGCCCGCAGACTCCGAGGACGGACGAGGGTGGGGAGGGCTCGGCGCCTGGCCCACCCCAGCCCTCCTCCAATTTTAGGGTAGTTCCTTCTTGTCTCTGGCATGGAGCAAAGGTGTGGTGCGGACACCTTCTTGCCGGGCCGAGTTCTGAGTCACCCAGCTCACTGTTAAGGAAGGAGAGGGGTCCCCGGCAGGGGCTGGGGCGTGCAGTTGTGTTGTGAAGGGGGTCTGGCTTGCCCTGCCCGCCCTAGCCAGGTAGGTGTCCTTGGGGGTGTTCTCACTTTCTGGGGGGTTCAGCTTCCACAGCGAGACAGGCACGCAGGGCGTAGCTCTGCTATGGCAGTTACCTCTCGGTCTCTCCTTCTTTGCTTGAGACTCTAGGCCTCCTTCTGGAGGCGGGGCTTATGAGACCATTCACTGACTGGGACCTGGCCCTGGCCATGGGGTTTGCTTTGAATCACAGGCTATGGCAGACATCACAGTGCTTTGACGCTATTATCTGCATGCTTTGCTTTGGGGCTCCCCATGTCTCCCCAGAGTCTGCTGCAGGACGAGAAACAAATGTAGGGGGCAGCCCAGGTTCCCCACAGAAGCCACACCAGTTGGTCCACAGCCCCAAGCCAGGCCAAGAAATGTCACCCCAGACCCACAAGGCATCACCCATGATCTCAGCTTCTGGGGTGCTCTTTGTGGAGCCAGCTGTGACAAAGGGCCAGCTGTGTCCTGGGCATCACAGTGCGTGCTGTAGACCAGGAATGTCTGCTCTGCTCCTCTCTCCCGAGGAGAGCAGTGAGAGGACCCCTTCTTACGGGCGTGAGTGTGGAGGACAGGGCAGGGAAGTGACTTTCCCAGGGCCTCTCGACTGTGAGCAGCGTAGCTGGAACCCAAGCCAAGCGGTCTGGACAACGCCCTGCTCTTTCTGCCTAACTAATGCCCTTCCTTGTGCAGCTACAAGGACGGCTTTTCTCAGGAGCCCCACGTTCCCCACACCAGGTAAAGTGTCCTTCTCACTCCCAAATAACTGCACCAGCCTCGGTTTTTTCCCCTTAAAATATCTTTGCACACAGTTGAGTCTTGTATTTACTTGCCTGCATATTTAACCACTTGCCATGGTGTAATACGAAGTGTCCCCTCAGAGGCTGATCCCCACGCAGCAATACTCAGAGTTGGGGGATTGGATCACGGAGGCTCAGCCTCATCTATGGATTAATCTGTTGATGAGATCAATAGATTGATGGCCTTACTGGGAAGTGAGAGAAACAGGAGGTGGGGTCTAGTTGAAGGAATTGGGCCAGAGGACCTTGAGGACTCTGTCTAACCGCTTTCTCTCTCTGACTCTGCCTCACTCTGCTTCCTGGCAGCCATGAGGCAAGCAGTGTCCTCCGCCAGGCCTTTCCGCCATGATGTTCCTGCCTCGGAGCAGCCAACCATGAGTCAGAAGAGTCTTTCCTCCTTTAATGTTTTCCCAGGAATTTTGTCACAGTAATGGAAAGCCAACTGCCATAGGCCACTGTCTCCTCTACTGGACTGGTGGATGCCTATGAGCAGGGACAGACATTTGCTCACTGTGGGACCCCCCTGTGGGGCCTGCTGGGTACATGGTGATCGCCCATAGATGTTTGAGGAGCACAGGGAATTGGCCAGGGGCCGAACACAAAGCCAGCAAGTGGATGGAGAAGCCCGCCGCTCAGATGGCAGGTGATGTGCCATAAAGGAGACCGTGGGCGCCACTGCCTGAGGACAGAGGGTATCTTGCGATCCACGCATCCACCGAGGGGGGTCTGGTAGTTCTCTGTAGCCATTTACTGTTGATGCCTCCACTCTTCCCAGGAAACCTGTCTTCTCACAGTCTCTCCACCTGATCCTTTTCTTTTCTTCTTTTCTTTGCAATACTAGAGATTGACACCAGGGCCTTCACATGAGCTATGTTCCCACCCCTTTTTAATTCTTTACTTTCAGACAAAGCCGCTCCACACTGCAGCTGCCCAGGCTGGGGCTGGGGCGAGCATCCCTCCTGCCTCAGCGTCACAGAGTGCCGGGGTTACAGACGTGACCATCTTGCTTGGCTACAGGAGCCTTCTTTGCCTCACAGTTGCCTCCTGTTAGAGTCTATCATCACCCAGAAATAAACTGGGTGACTGCAACGCAGAGGAGCGATCACTTCTACCTCAGAAATAAGTTGTGCTCAAGGCGTGGTCCACGGGCTCCTGAGAACAGGCGAGGAGTTCGTGGAGAATGTTCACATGTGATCGCTCCACACACGGTGCTTCTACCATCAGCAGGGGTCTTCCTGCACCCCACACCCTATTGCCTTCATAAAGAAAGCGAGATCTCCGCCCCACACCGCTGCTCGCCCCGAGGCCTGACCCTCAGTTTTCGGCTTCTCTGTTCAGAGAGATTATGAGCTGTGAGGTAGAAAAGACCCAGGACGACAGAATGGGGATTTCTCTTGAGAGAGTGAGAATAACTCAAACAGAAGCAGAAAGAAGCACATTTCTCACTGGGTCCAGGTCCCCCCAACAACCCGCCAGCAAGATGATCGTGTGAGTAGCCCCCCAGCTGCAGGGGCCCTGCACGGGCCCCCACAGGGAAGCCCCCACACCCTTCCAAGCCTTGTCTAAATGCCCAGTCATGCTCTGGGCAGCCTGGATCCAGCAGATTAAGAACCCAGAGGTGGACACTGGTCTTTGTTGTGTGCTTCCTCTAGAAGTGTTATCTCCTGATGGCAAGAAACCATCCCTGAGCTGCCAGGACATGGAAGGACAAATGGCCTTCCCTACCCCTGGTTCAGCTGCTCACATAGTGTCCCCCGAAAGCCAGGGTGACTGCGTGATTCATGGAAGAGCCTACATGGGGCCCTGTGAGCCATGCAGACAGCCCCAGGAGAGGACAGCTGCCCCTCAGTCTTGCCTCACAGTGACAGCATGTTTTCTTGCTGTCTCCTCCCTGTTTACCATTCTCCTTATCTGGGCTCCCCTGTCAGAGTCAGGGATATTGTGTTCTCTGCCGGCTGCTCATCAGAGAGTCTGCTGCCAACCAAGGACGGAAATTGAGTTTTTGAGATTCTGAGATAGTGGACACAGGAGATGGCCACGTCACTCAGTGCCCAGACAGAGTAACACTGGGCAAGCGACCCTGTCAGCCGGTGCAGTGCACCGCCTGCCCTGTGGGCTTCTCTCCCGCAGGCTGACCAGGGCAGGGGCTTTCCAGGAGACCTCTGTGCAGGGCCTGGACATGGAAGGGAACAGGGCCCAGATGCCAGGGTGGCAATTGCATGGGCAGCGACAGGCAGAAGGGACACTCGGGACCTGAGTCTGAGAGACGGAAGTTGGGCTGGGCAGGTGGGACAGGGCCAGAATTTGCTCTGAGTGGGTGAGCAGTGGGTGTCCACTGGAGAGGGTGTGAGCGGGTGAGCAGTGGGTGTCCACTGGAGAGGGTGTGAACGGGTGAGCAGTGGGTGTCCACTGGAGAGGGTGTGAACGGGTGAGCAGTGGGTG